>JBBPRJ010000279.1:0-11889 GCA_038092975.1 Chalciporus piperatoides | reverse complement strand
GGACTGGGGTGCGGATACGGTCTCTAGTCTGGTCTGCGCCAGCTGGTCGTGAAGAAGGCAGTCGTATTTGATCTCTGTCTTTGCTTTGGGCCGACATCTGTATCTGCTTGGGGACGAGCCATGTAATGGGGAGGCTGTTATGGGCCTGCCGGATCCAGGATGGGCAAGGGCAAGGACAGGAGGACTGAGCTGAGTGACGTCGAGGTCGAGGAACAAGAGACTTACGGATACGTCTGCGGCGTACAGGACGTCGCTTTCCAACGAGTAAGCTAAGAGAGATTTGGTCGTCAAATTCGTGCAAGATTTCGTGGCTTTCGACCTTTCAATGGTGGAGCAGTACTAGCTTGACCTTGCCGACCTACTTTATCTACTGCGACCCCTGACACCGCATCTAGTCTGTGCAGGTACGTAATTAATAGTATGTGCTACTACAGCCTCGAAATCCATCTCAGATGCATGTACAGTAGTAACAGTACCTAGTACACGGCCTGCTCCACACAAGAACGAACGACGTCTTCCCTCGCTGCTGATCTACAGACGATCGCGCATGAATACGGAAGTGGACGCCTGCGAAGACGAGGCGCGGACGTTAACTCCGATCACCGCCATCATGCCTCAAGTGAAGCGACCTACCGAATGACGCCCGCCGTAAAATTCGGTTCAACCTCAATCTCCCTCCCCAGGCCATCTTTCCGCTTCTCGATGTTGAAAAGCGCCAGCATGCTCACCATTCCCATCCATAGCACCGCGTCGGCGACCCATTTGCCTGGGCAGTGCCTTCGTCCAAAGCCGAATGCTACCCTGGATGCGAGTGGGTCGTCGACAAGACTGCCGTCTTCATTGAGGTGCCGTCCCGGGTTGAAGACATAAGGTTCAGTATATTCGCTTTCCTCGTGATGAATTTCCCTACAATAAAGCGAGAACCAACAATGTCAAAAACTGTCCAAGCATCTCGTTGGGTATCACTTACCAGACATTGGGCATGATCATCGTCCCTGCCCACGCATGTCAAAAGTATACCTCACTCACAAAGTCACAAC
Organism: Chalciporus piperatoides; assembly: GCA_038092975.1. Lineage (NCBI taxonomy): Eukaryota > Fungi > Basidiomycota > Agaricomycetes > Boletales > Boletaceae > Chalciporus > Chalciporus piperatoides. Next base: position 10,849 of record JBBPRJ010000279.1, on the reverse strand, counting down.
ACGTACCCTTTGGGATGAAATAACCCTCAAAGACATCATCGCACGATGTCATATGAGGTAACGCTACATCAATGCATCACCCACGGTCAGTCCATACCTGTCCATACACCCACAACCTCAACGAACCACTTACCTAGCGGTGCAACGCTATGCCATCTCATCGTCTCTCGAAGCACCGCCTCGACATACGGCAGCGACTTTCGATGGCTGAAATCTGGAAGCACACCCCCAACCAACACCGAATCAATCTCAGCTTGTGCCCGACGTTGAGCCTCCGGGTACAACATCATCGCCATCAGAAACGCCAGCAAAGTCGCCGTGCTCTGTCATACACACACTCCCTGAGCCCCCACACGTCTTATGCAACACGTTGCGATGCAACTCACCGTATCAAAGCCCGCTAGGAGTAGAAACACATCAGAAAAACCACCTCTATGACGAGCCCCCGAAACGTGCTGACCAATGTAAACAGTAGCTGCGCATTCTCGAACGGCTTTCTCCTGATTTGCACGATCCTCCTCGCCATCTATCCTGTTCAAAAGTGCGGACACCATGGACCTCGCAACGGAACCAGCCTCCTGGGTCAGGGAGTCATTTTCAATACTATCAGAAAGAAGCCAGATGACATTTCCCATACCATGTTCTTCCGCGCGTATTCAAACGGGCCGTGCAGGGACCTCAGGGATAGCTCCTGAGACCTCAACGCATCTCTTTTGAACATAGCGCCCGGGAACCATGCGGGGATATTAGCCACTGCGTCCGAACCATACGTCAGTTCCCAGCGGTTCCGCAGCCCGTTGAGTGTTGATTGGGGAGTACTCACGAAAAGGGAAAGCCGTAAGCATCGCGTTCCGCTCAGGGGGCAGCCCTTCATTGAGCAATTTAACAAATTCTGCGAGCGATCTCACGAGGGGGGCGTCCATCGAATTCGTCTCATATCCGTAGGTAAGTTCCATGGTGATCGAGACCACGTATCTGGACAGGACCAATCAGCGACGAGAAATTATGATACATGTCGAACCGTAAACATACAATTCAAGATGATTCTCGAAATCATCAGGCGTGTCCAGGAGGCTCTGTAGCAGCCTCCTGGCTTTGGATCGGTAAAGATCCTGGTACAACTCAACGACCTCCAATTTCAACGTTTGATGAAACATCCTCCGGTGGGTCCGCCATTCTGGACCATACGGAAGAAATGCTGTGGTAAAGTCGATACCAAACCTGTCGACGGCGAACGGCAAACATCGTATCACGTGGTGATCGGCGTAGTAGAACGGTGCTTGTAAAACTCACAGTTTACTGATGCAGGTCGACGGACGTCCGGAATAGAAGGACGAACGTTGATCGAGCAACTGTCTCGCGACTTTGCTCGAATTGACGATGACGACGTCCTGGTCAAGTAGCCGGCAATATACGATGGGTCCTGTCGAAGATAGGAGCTAGGTATCAGCGGGATGGCAACCGTGACGGCAAACTTCCCGCACCGTATTTTTTTCGCCAGGTACTATATGTGAGCCATGGTCGGTCACAGTCGATGTCAAGAATGTTGCCAATGAGTGGTAGAGGCTTTGGACCAGGGGGCAATGGGAGCCCACTTTTCGTCCTCGACTTGCGATGACAGTAGAGAACCAAGGACCCGAGGACTAAAACCAGAGCCAGGAAAAGGTGTAACACCTCACGCAGAGAGGAGGGCATTCTTGATGTATGGTAACCCCAGGGAGCCCCCATTTATAGGTCCAGGGCTCACCGACATATCCCTGTTCTAGTTCATTGGCAATGGTAAACCCGACCAGTCGCATCACAAATTATACTGTACCCTGTCAGAATCCCCAGAAGTCCTGACACGCATCACGTAATTGATAGACTTGGAGGCCATGATAATCGCACCATCAATTCGCGACGCAAGGAATACGGTTGGTAGGGTGTTCGAAATTCTCCGAGATGAGAGCCTTCGCCGCGGTGTCTCTTGTTTAAGATTTCGGGTCCTTTTGGAATTGTAAATTATCCCATTCTCCGATTACCTTCGAGGCTTCTCAGAGTCCGTTTCTGAAACAAGTGATCTGGTTTCCATCTCTACGAAGCTGTAAAACGAGATGCGATATTAAACTAGACATTACAACATCGGAACAACAGACAGGAGGCGTACAGGGACTTGGTATTTGTGGAGATCATGGTCAGGGTCCAGTGCAAGACGGTATGAAGACTGGGAAAATGCTGGATGTGGGTGTTGAAAGACGTAAAATGTCCCGAGAGAACAAAAAAACAGGCTCTGAGGCGAAAAGGGGACCTGTGCTTGCGAGCTTGTCGCTGTGCACAACGCCGTTCATCGGGTCACGGCTGCAGATACAGAGTGTCGCTTTGGATTGTGGATTTGCCGGGCTTTCAACAACGGGGATGGAAATTGCGGGCTGTGCCCGCCGTGCCCGCTATGCCCGTGTTGTTGTACGGATCGAATAGGACGGATACCGCAATCCCGAGGAGCTACTTCTCCACATTTGACGTGTGCGCTGTCGATGGAAGTCACAATAAACGGTCAGCATACGAGCCGCATCGTCAGATAGGGTCCTTCTTCCTCCGAGCGCATCGAATCTACCCACCGGAGTCCGCAGTCATCACACTCTAAAACAGGCTTCCACCCAATCCTCTTGGCACAAATATCACATTTCTGAACCAGAAGCCCACTCGAGAAGAACAACTCAAGTGGGTTCCAACCACCATCGAGATGGCGGGCGGGCGAAGTGGATCCGGCACGTTTTGCTCCTGGTCTGATCAATGTAAATCTGTGTAACATAGGGACAATAGAAGAATGTCCCTTCGTTGCACGGGTGGTTGACGGGACTGACGACTGAGCGGTATGATATGTCTGTGCAGAAAGAATAGAATCCGAGCTGGTGGGCGTGCTGCTGTCGTCTGTGGAAGATGTTGCACCCGGAGTGATAGGGTCCGATGTCGCATTGGGATCTGGATAGGGTCGGATCGTGAGAATTGAAGATAAAGATTGTGGAACGCTTTCAGTGGCGTTACCCGCATGTCCGCGAACAACGGTTGTGCTGTAGTCTGAGTACGTGCTCGAGGTAGTGTTGAGAAGAGGCGATGTACTGTTCTCACTGTGGCCTGGAAGGGTGCATTCAAGTCAGGGTGTGGCTTTCGCACCGCGAGGTGAATTACCCACCGTTAGTAGCTCCATCATTACTCCAATCGCTGCTGAGGTGCATATTAAGGCCTTCCACGGCTTCTGCAAGCTCTTCATCGCTATCCTCTTCCCCACTCGAGAGAGCCGCCAGGACATCCTCTGCGACCGTGGGCGTCGAATGTTTGATGTCTTTTCCGACCCCCACGCCAAAGCTGGGTATACGAGGAGCCCCCGGTCGCTTTCCACCTGTCATGAATTTGACACTGCCTAGGTGAAGATCCTCTGTTTCTGGGCGAGCCAGTACCTCTGCTTCAATCTCCTGCAGACGCTCAAGGATATTACGAGTAGTCGGCCGCGCAGCCGGATCTTCGGCCAAGCAATCGAGGCAAAGAGTAAGGAATGCGGGTGGGCAACCAGGGTGCAAGTTCGCCAGTCTATGCACCTCCTCTGTATCGATCCCGAAGGATGGCCCAGCGCGTTTGAAATGACGGTCATCAGCAAGTCGTCGAGAGGCTATTTCACAGAAAATTATTCCAAGAGAATATATATCCGTCTGGAGGTCAAACTCGTGGCCCAGGAGTATTTCGGGAGACATGTAGGAGTCCGTGCCGCAGAATGTGAGCCTCTTGCTCTCCTCCTCGTTCCGTGCGGCGATGCGAGCGAAACCAAAGTCGGTGATCTTGAGACGTCCATTGGCGGTGACGAGTAAGTTCTCACCCTTCAGATCACGGTGGATACATTTGCGGGCATGTAGGTAGGCTAAGGCGCGGGCGATATCGGTTGCAAAAGATATCCGGAGGCGCCAAGGAAAGGGCCTGTGCTTGTCGAAGATATACTGTCGCAGATTTCCTGTTGCTAGGTGAGTATCAAATAACCCATAAAGTCAGACACCTTACCGCCCTCTATGAATTCCGATACGATAAAGATGCGTCCATCAGGCGGGGGTGCGCGAGAAAGCCCGAGATACAAAACGACATTTGGATGCCGTGCTTCCCTTGAAACAAGGTGACCAAAAGAGATGACAGTCAAAATAATTTAGTTACTTCATGAGTCGCCATTCTCTCTCAAAATATTTGGCGACGTCATAGCTGGTGGACGGGAGAACCTCCTTGATCGCCACGTCGATCCCGAGGTAAGAGCCTTGGGGAATTATCAGGGTCGAAGAGACACGATCCGACATGAACGTACACACCTTTGTGTACGTTCCCAAATGAGCCGGATCCAAGCTTCTTCCAGTCCCCTTTGATATCCTGTCAAGAGCATATAAGTACTTACATCGGCCAAGGGGGAAGGAGGAGAGCACGTACCTCGAAAGGAATTACATCGAATGCATCGGACATGGCCCCGTTGACTACGTGGTCGACGGTGTCAACAAGTGTGGTGGTGGGTTGGGCGGGCGGGAACAAGTTTGGTTGAGCTGAGGACAACTTGGTGCAGCTCAGATGAAGCGACACGTGATGCCGTGTACACCACTATAGTACTATACTATGCACTAATCTTATCTAGGATAATTTACAACCACGACTTACTTAACAACTTGACAACCGCGGAACGAAATGTTTGAAAAGCCAAGCCAATGAACGCGCCTAGTGGAGGGTGAACGTTTGAACGACTATCTTCATCCCGACTATTGGGTCTGTCTAGGGGAGACTAATGAACGCGCGGAATACCGCGTGCCAGTGGAACTGGCCCGGCAAAGTTTAAAGTGTGACTCAACTGTGGCAAATTGTCCATTCTATTGCCGCTTCAACAAGCTTGTAGATCGTGAAAAATTTCAGAGCAGTTCAAGCAATGAACCAGAGAGTCGCTTCCGCGAGTCTGCGTGGTACATATGTCTGGCTGACAAATTGTGGACACCTTTGTCTGCAACCACGTTATAGCGACGTCGACGGAGATGCTCATGGGTAATTACTTTAGAGTAATCTTGCACCCCGGTTGTCCGAAGGCCCGTTGACCTCCAGCTGTGCCAACCGTATTGAAGCTATATACACGTTCGAGCATGCACATAGATGCACAACTTGCCGCCAGTCTAAATCCTGATTCCCAGAAGAGTTCATGATTCCTTCTTGGAAACGGCATCAATTAAAACGGATTCACTCTGCAATACAGTATATGGTACAAATCCTACTAGGGAAGCAGGTAAATATAATCCTGGGGAGGAGTCGCCTGGCGTTGAGTGGTGTCATTGAATGGTGGGTATCGTTGGAAGCTCTATGGAACGCTGACATTGTGCATGCTGCTGTTCTCGGATCGACTTGCGAGCATTCAAACTAACGTTCGTTGATACAATCGTTAGCTCTGGTCACGGCCGTGAATGTATTGTTTAGGTGATCCACGTACACACTAAGCATTGAGTTCACATATGCTACAAAGGATGGATTAGTTGCAGGACAGATGGAACGATTGAAATTTATTTTTACTCAATATGGCCCCGGGCGCTGCGGTAAGAAGCGCGCCTAGTTGGCGATCCTGTGTATAAAACTGGGGAACCAAACTCAGTCCGAATTGACGTGTAAGTCCGGACCGAGAAGACTCGCCAAAATCACCATCGCCAGCGCATTGATACTAGAGAGCATGAATAAGTGGATCGCACGAGACAGCTGCTCATGCCTTACCACGTGAAAACCCCCATTTGCACAAATACGTCATTCAATTTTTTTATGTAGTTGCCTTTTCTGCTGTAAAATCAGTGAGAGTAAGATCCACACGCTCCCAAGGGGGTTAACGGTACCGTCTGGCGCCTGTCCTTGCGGGTCGCAAGTAATATGCAATCGAAAGTGTGATGGTGACATCACAAGAGGCGCTTGCGATTGCGGACAACGGTGAAAACTGATGGTGCGGTTCATCGTTACACAGAGTTGGATCGAGATGATCACCATACCTCAGTGGTAGAGAGTTCTTGAAATGTTGGGTGGTGGATCCTGCAGAGAGGTGAATGGTAAGTTAGACCGTCGTCATTTTGACACTCACAGATCCACTACAAACACTAAGCGTTGGAAATCCGAGATCGGAGTTCAGCAGAGGCATCACGATTTTAAACCGAGAAATACGAACACAAGCCTAGCACTGGTCAATGTTAGGTCAAGCACACACAAAAAATCATCGAGCACTAACCAAGTTGAGCGGTTCCAAACAAGATCTGTCATCGTTTATTTCAGTTGACCTCCGCGATGATTTCTGAGCCATACCACAGCAGTCGTGACAACTCGATTATGACCGCTGACTGTGAGACAGGCCTTATGAATGAGGAAAACGGAGAGAGACCTTGTGACCCACTTATCCAAACCCTGTGAGCATAGAAGCTACGGTAACGTCAGTTCCGAGACGGTGACAGAGCAGTTCACAAATCGGCTTGCCTTTGGACTATGAATGTCACCCAATACTTCGAGAAAGTCATCCACGATAAAAGTGACATTGGAACATTCCTTACGACAGTCACAACACCAACCTTCGGTTAACTGCGTTCAGTATTCATCGATTTAAAATAAATTCGCCTCTCACAATCACCGCCCTAGATTGAAGTGAAGAGGAACATCATGATGGGCATCGTCATTTCACGGAGAAACATACGCGGGAAGTCGTAACAGGCAATCCATAGACGTGCTTGAGCGACACCCAATCAACATGTGGTGGTAGAACCAGGCTAGCGCCAACGTTTGCGCACTGTCGAGGATGCTACTCGGAAATAAGCAACGGGGAAGACGATGGGCACGGCTTAGGATCTCACAAGACGATGAAAACCTGACAATGTGGGATCCATGTATCCAAGGAAATGAGCCATAGGACGAAACGTAGTCACAGGATAAATCTCACCAAGCCTTTCAGGGCGAGCTTGTCGTGTGGAAATCCTCGCACATAAAAGATGAACTGACCGATTCCGACTCCGTAGAGGCTGTGTCGCCAGTTAGGTCGAGCCTGTAGTGCCACCAGAACCAGTTAAACCGACATACGCTGTTCCAACCATGAAACCTGCAGGTTCGACGATAGCTAATTAGTCCCGATTTATGGCCAACGCTCCAGTGTCCACACGTACCTATCAAACCAGGGCCCCAAAGCAAGCTATAGAGGGGCGTGCTCATGGTGGGTACTTACAATGGAAAGGGCGTCTACAAACCAGCTAAGTATAAGCAACTTATACTTTCAATGCTCCCACTGTCACCGCCGCCCTCCGTTTCGAACGCAGCCTTTTGATTGGTTGGTTCGGTTAAAAACCCGGCAAACCTCGGTTAGTAAAGCCCATCCACATAAATTGGCAGAATGCGTCTCGCATCAAGAAATTGAACGAAACGTAGATCGATGGGAATCGATGAGAACATTGATGGTTCGATGGGCAGGTGTTCACTGGCCTGAGTGTGCCACTGCAGGGAACGCCGGTGAGCGAAGTGCAATCGGGAGAGGTCTCCCCTTATCGCTTCAAAAATAAACATGCCGGAATCATGAAAGGGACCGCGGTGAACGTTGTCCACAACCATGCAGTTCTCCGGACAGGTCTTGGATTTCTTTCGACCATCGCGTTGGGCCCTGGAACCAGATAAAACAACGTTCGCTGCTAATGGCTGGAGCAACAAAGATATGGATCCAGTTCCTCCGCATTTGAGAACATGGACGTGAGTCACGCCATATCCTTCGACTTATAGTTCGGAACGGATGTGTTATCAATGATCATTTTGTCACAGAACTTGGAATTATGTGTGTCGAGCCCATATCGTCGACTTTTTACATCCTTTATCCAAATTTCACATAGATCACCTATTGGTTATCCGATGCAGCTACGCTTCCGGTTTGGGAGCTTGCTAGTTCCATGTTGGCTGTTGGTCTCTCATGGTACGTTGTCTCGGTTCGTCGACTGCCTGGCTTGCTAAGGTCACCAAGGCGCCAGGCTCTTCCCTGCATTGCTGCGGGTTACTCCATTATTTCCTTGGTGATGGTACTAAATGGAACTATCGGTGCCCGCCTCCACGTCGCCTTTCCCGTCTTGAATAGATCGTCGTTCGGCTTCTGGTTCAGCTACTTTACTGTGCTCAGTCGGGTCGTCCTTTCCATGTTCTGGTTCGCCATTCAGGTAAGCCATCGTCTTTACAATTATTACAACCAGCTCGCCGACAGATAGTCTGGCAGTCCTACAACGGATCACAATGCATGTATCAAGTAAGATTTTGACTCGAGGTTTTCACGTCATTATTTATGCTGAGCATCGTTTCAGATGATAAAAGCTATCTGGCCGTCAATCGCGAGAATGCCAAACCATCTGCCAGAGACTGCAAGCATCACGAGCTCAGGTCTCTTGTGCTATTTCATCTATTGGCTGATCCAATTCCCATTCGTGACGCTCTCACCGCAAAAAGTAAGATGGTTGTTCTTCGCCAAAGCCGTGTTAGTTCCGATAGCCTGGGTAGCGATGGTGATATGGGCATTCGTTAGAGTGCCAGCATCCAGTGGACTTTTCAATCAACACGCAACGATTACTGGCCCACAGTTCTCTTGGAACTGGTTGAGCGCAATGAACAGTGCACTGGGTATATATGCCAGCTTGTCTGTCAATATCCCGGACTTCACTGTGAGTTCTCTTCCCCGATGTGACGAACACGTCTTATCGAAAGACTAGCGCTATGCGAAAGACGAGAAAGCGTAAGTTGTCTCTGGCCTCTGGTCGAGAATACAAGCTGAAACACCGTCTCTTAGTCAATGCGTGCAACCATTGATCATACCAATCGCATTCCTCCTCTGTAGTTTTGCTGGTATTGCGGTAACCAGCGCCGGAATCCAGATATACGGCGAAGTACTCTGGGATCCCATGCTTCTCATTGATAGATGGGATAACCGCGCTGCTGCTTTCTTTGTGTCTTTCGCTTTTGCCCTTGCGACCATTGGGTCAAACATTAGCGCTAATTCGCTGGGCGCTGGCAATGACATGACAGTTTTGTGTCCCAAGGTGACGTTCATGCTAGGAGTTGTTGATTGATCACTGACATGAACGTTGAACAGTACATCAACATCAGACGAGGTCAAATAATCTGTGCAGTCATCGGCGGTTGGGCTTTGGCTCCTTGGGAAATCCTGGCCAAGTAAGCGTTGAGAGTTGCTGATGAGCAAGACCCATCTGACTTGACATCAAAGTGCCCAAGGCTTTTTAAACTTTATGAATGGCTACACTATATTCTTGGGTCCATTTGCCGGCATCATGGTCACGGATGTATGTTTTCCATTCGTACATAGTTTCTTGCTCGCGTGCTCATCAATCCGTCGCAACCATAGTTTTGGCTAGTTCACCGAGGCAGAGTTGACGTCCCTGCCATGTACGATCCAAACGGTAGATACCGCTACACAGGAGGCGTTGTGAGTCGTCGAAATACCAATCACATTTCTATCAACCTCTGACGTACCACTGGCGACAAAGAACTGGCGTGCTGTCCTCGCAGTAGTCGTGACGGTGGGACCCACCTTTCCAGGTCTCATCAACTCCATCAACCCATCCATCAATGTCGGCTATGCGACTCGTCTATTCGATATTGCCTGGATCTATGGTGTACGTTCACCGTTCCTCGTCTGCTGGCATCTATATGCTGAGCTTTCGATTACTGGCCAGTTCGTGGTGGCATCTGTGGTGTACTACGTCACTTCTGTCCTTTTCCCTGCACGGGAGACGTTCGTTGAGAAACTCATCCTGGTGAATGACGCAATTCTGGATGACGTCCATGGTGGGGACTATCGCATTCACGGTGGTAGTGCTGATCCGGAGGGAGGGGAAGACGTCAACGGCAAAGAAAAGTAGACTGCTGTAGAAGCCTATCACTTTCTTCTTTGGATAGAAAGTGACAATAACATTGCTGTGACTGCGCTCGCGTTTGCGGAGAACGAGGCTGTGTTAAACCCAAGCCTGAAGCAGTGACAGCCTTAACTGAGGAAGGGAACTCGTCAGTTGTGGAGTCGAGTCGCGTTCGAATTCATCACCGCCTCACCAATGTTGCAGGTTCTGAGAGTTTACTGAGTCACCAACATATGGGGAAAAGGTGTCGTCTCTTATCCAGGCGAATTCAACCATAAACAAATACTGGATTGAAAGTTGGTATCACGTTCTTCGCAACTCCTGAGATCTCATAAATGTGACATCCGATAGATATACCTCCTTCACATTGATCTGAACCCAACGTCTCCGCATCATCGACTGTCAAAGTCTTCTGCATGTAGCTGAACATAGTTCAAAAATCCCGTTCGACTAAATGCGACGTCAGCTCACGCTAGCTACGCATGCGTTATCATGATATCACTCACTATCCAATTTTGTACGTGAAATGCCGATCCAGTGGAGGGCGCTCACTTCCCGGTAAGGCGCACATAGGAGAAGACGACCAGTAAGGTTCATGGGACGGTGACAGCGCAGTGAAAAGGTATACGATGGACGGCATCGTGGGCTGATTGAAATGAGGCGGGTAATGACCAGGGAAGCCAAACCCAGACGGCTGGTTGAAGCCGCCCTGCATTTGCTGGTGATGGAACTGGTTGGCCCCGAAACGAGGGTTAGATAGCTGCATGTTTCGGTTCATCCCGAATGGTTGGGGTCGCACGTCTTTGATGTAGAAATCTTGATGTGTCCCGGCATGGGTAACTGAGCGAACATGAGCATACGATTCCCTGGACGAAGAGGTAGAGTTCTTACCAAGGACAAGTTCTTCTGGTTTAATCCCTGCGCCCAGGGCGATCTTCTTTCCGTGTTTA
>JBBPRJ010000278.1:0-11889 GCA_038092975.1 Chalciporus piperatoides | reverse complement strand
GGTGGGAGAGGACCAGTGGGTGGCAACGAAGGTGGTGGGTTCGCATGACCTTGAGCAACAAAGCTCGCTGATGTCGGGCTGGAGCTCCCACCAGTCGCGGGAGCCATATTCGGAAAGGCTGTTCCTGTGGAGCCAGGCGAAGTTGCGAGCCACGACGTTGCGTTCGACAAAGGCGTGACATTGTTTCGAAGACCAGTACTACCAGGCGGCCCAAATGACGGTGGAATATGGCTTGGGGGTGCGGGAAAAGCCTCGAGCAAGAAGGGGACAGGCGTGCGACGCGAGATTTGAACCCGCGGGGAGGGGGAGGCGCGTCCATGGGCTCGCGATGATTCAGAGGAAACACGACGTGCCACTTGTGGTTGTAGTGATATGTCTGTGGATGGTCTACTCTCGATGTTGTTGTTAACGATTACATTGGCGTTGGCATGAGGAAGGGGGGCATTAAAAGAGACGGGGGGATGTGGATTCAAGAGGGGTGGTGGGTCGATATAGGAGGTCGTCTCAAACGATATCCTCGACATGGTCGTCACCATCGTTTGATGGTTCTCAACTTGAGCGTCCTACCGGTGGTCGCGGTCGTCGTCGTTGGCGTCCTACTACCACCCAAGGTAGGCGAAAAACTAACGTGTAAATGAACTCTTGTTAGCCGTACGCGGTGACAAAGGCGTACCCTTCCCACGGATCGGTTTCAATAATTAAGAATGGTCGGCTATGACAGCTAGCCGGTAGTACAGTGCAACTTGGTGATTGACGTCGAGGGTGAGCTCGAACGTGCTGGCACTGACAGAGTCGACGCTGGTCGATGAACGTCGTCGATATAGAACGACTTGCTGTACTACACTACCCATCGACGAGTCGCTTGACGTAGAGTTCAGTCCCCACAGGGCAAGGACTTCCATTTCCCTCTTCCAAAACCGTCTGGACAACTGTCAATTTCTAAACAAATCCATGTCACTGCGTCCACCCGGCGTCCACCATTCCCCAAATGCATCATTTCTCACATATACTGCGCAGCTTGTGGAATGCACGTCCTGGGTGGTACAGGTATACAGTGCTTTCCTCACGATTTCATGCTCCTGGACCTAATTCAACCAATCATGAAGATAAACTCTTCCTTGCCATCACAATGATAGACCGTGGATGGTCCGACCTGGTTGTCAGGCACGCCAGGGCACGCTTGTCAGTGTCGGTCCTCTAGGCTCTGGCGAGCTCATCGACGCGTCGAGGCACTCGTTGTTCCTTGACCTCTTCAATGTCCTTAAAATTGCGAGGGCTGTATTTTTCCGCGGGACCGGGCATTATGGAAGTTTGTGCCTCTCATGGTTCGTACTAACCTCGCGTCTTGCCAACCCTCCATGAGCTCACGGTCATTACAGCAACCACGTACAAAGTTGAAACTTTCAGGGCCTTTCAAGTCCCTGATGCCGTATATATGGCATGACGTCGGCGGCCTGCCATTGTTCCCAATACTCACTCACAATCCCCAGCTCTCAGGATCGGAAGCAGCCCCAAAACGACACCTGTAAATGTTTTTGGATTCTCTCCTTCAACTGACTCTTCAGTCGGATGAAGAGTTCGCTCGCCACCCATTCAGGCATGCACGCCATGATCTCGGGAGCGAACCCCAACCCTTGAACGTGACGAAAGGATGACGAACCCCTTCTGAAAACTTCTCACCCGCGATGTCATGCCCCGGAGCGTTTCTCAAGCTCATGGGCTGTGTCAGCGCCGATCAGAAAAGTCATCACTGTCGTTTTGTCATCGAAATGTTTAGGAAAGACAGGTGATCCTGGAGTCTCCATGTCAAGGTGTCGAAAAAAAAAACTCAAAGTTCACAAGGTGAGTTCTCTTGCAGCACAAAAGAAGATGCCCTTGCGGACTTGGCTACCAGTATTCCTCTATGGGTACTCCATACCCCGTCGATGTGAGATGTCATCTCAACTGTATGTCTTCACCGAGAAGCGAAATCAACTGCCACGCGCTGTCAAAGAGACTTTGTGGAGGCTAATTTAATTCTCGCATCTGATGTCCTCCAGCGATTTGTGCCGAGTAAGCAAGAACTCGAGAGCGAGCAAGGACTGGGGAGTCCCCGTGCTTATGGGCTCTACAGTGTCTACCACATAGACCTGCAAATCGAAACACTCATCCCTCGGTATCCAACTATTAAACCCGACATTATGAGCGACTGCCACCAACCTCGTGATTGAGTCTTATCTTATCATCCAGCACTTCCATCACTTTACCCGATTCGTGTTTTTCAAGCCCCTCCACAACGTCCCCAAAATACGGCCAGGCTGTTAAGCCCGTGTCCCATCAGCGAATCCTCGAAATATCTGATATGAACGTAGGAACAATAACGATGATGATCCGAACGGAAATATTAGATGGCCGATCTGTCACCCCATCCATCTTTATCATTCCCCAACTATGTACACAGTCCTTGGAAATTCCAGAACGAGTAGCTGCGGTCAATCTATCCCGTGTGTACGGGCATCTGCCGCGAAGGACAATTGAAAGAGGGTGTTGTCGGAGTTAGTGAAACGCACTTCTTCCTGTGTTCCTTGCCTCCTTGTACCGTGTCGCAATTGTTTTTCGGGACGGGCCGACAATTACATCTGGGCGCAAACGGGAAGTCTTCAAACACTCGCCGAGCATGTGGATTCATGTGAGTCAATGAGTTATGATGACATTCAAGTTCAGTGTTCTCCGACTCCCCGGACGTAACGCGACTGACCGTTCGCTGGACTTCGAGACTGTACGACTGATGCGACTTCGATGGATATGAATGATGATGAATCAGAAGAAGCGACTGCGCGATCAAAGGACGTTGGCCGTTTTGGTGTCAGGCTATGCGGGGTTGCTAAGTAACACGCTTCTGTTCTAGGAGCATCCTGGAGGATGTCTGCACAACTGGGCAAGACACAGCACAGATCGAACGTGTACTACTACTACCTTGACGTTCACTGAGGGACCAAAGTCACTTGACATGGGTGTCTCTGTTGTGATGTCAACATGAAGGAAAGATATCTTTATGTCAGCTTCACATTACAGCAACAACATTTCCCGAAAGATCTGACTTCTGATAGCACGCATGATGGGCGCATCAGTATTCTCTTCACTTTTGAGTTTATCGTACCTCCGCGATACCTAGTGTGAAGTAAACCACAGTCCGAGTGATAGGGAACTTGGCTGCGTTTTGCCGCTGTTCGAGAGAAGCTGAGGCTGTCCGTTTGGTAGCGCTTGATAACACCCAGCGGTGAACGAAATGCCGGTTTCATGTTTGCTGATCAGCGTCAGGTTATTGTGGAAAAGGACAGGAATGAACGGAGATACCCGGTGGCGTCGCATTTGGAGTCGTTCAAGTTGACGGGCGAGTTCCTGGTAGGAAGAAGGGGGGCGCAACTGGTCGTTCGTGGACGTGACGGTGGTGGTAAGAATGTAGAACTTCGGAGGGCAGACGGACGCTGGGGTGAAGTAGTAGTATTCCGTGAAGTGAACTGTGAATATACCGAGCGATGCCAGAATGCCATCGATCTGGGTATTATCGTTGACCGGGGTGCTTCCCCTGCACCCTCGCTCGACATTTGTGGGCTAAGTTTTTGTGAACGTCAGTTATTCTGCGGAAGAGCGACGATACCTGAGATCACACCGGTCCGCATGATTTTGCACATCACGTCTATTAGTTTGGGGTCAATCACGCTATTCGAGTGTGACATGGTGCACACTCGCAGGAATGAAAGGGGACTTGAAGAATAACGGTCTGCCGCACCCAGTTACTCCGAGAATCCAATAGGTCGCACTTGTAGCTAGAGCGCAGTCAGTGATACGTCGGTGACACAGATCATCAGCTCAGAATTGCTTGGAATAGTAACATGTTCTTGCAAGACGGAACGACTGCCGACGGCAGTCGGACGAGACTGTGATTGGTCATCCTGGGAGTAGATCGATCTGTTTCGCCTGTCTTGTTGCGCGTTTGGGTTTCACCTACTTACCTGTTGCCTTCAAGGGCGAAGAGGTTGCATGGCACACTAAAACTAGCGCGGCCGCGTCTGGCTGTTCCTACCGCGGCCTTAATGAGGTAAGTTCGGGATGACATTGACAAGCCTGAGCTCGACAGTGACAGGCGGCCTGCGCCCTTCACCCAACCTTCAACATGTTTCAGATCGGGGACAGTTGACCTCGCCAACCCCAAACTCTCAGCGATACCCCGCCCTTGTTGGTAACTTACTTTCAGGGTGCCGAGTCTGGCCTGCATCCCCTAAACACTGCCCCCAAGAGTAGACACCGGCGGAACGCTCGTGCCTGAGAGTGCGGACATGCCACGTAGTTTCAGGTCTGTAACGGAGCTATCTCGACAAGACGCACGCTGACAAATTTTGACGTGAAACAGGCGTGCATGCTGTGCATATACGTCGGCGCTTCATCATCATGACGCGTTCAGCCTCTTGTCGGGCTCTCGCTGAGACTGTCAGGGATCGGCCAGTCAACTTACCAGTTGGGCCCATCACCGCCTCCGTTGAACTTGGAGTCACTTGCGCGGCGGACTGCCATGATTATCGCGTTCGTCCGCGTACCACTCGCGTTTTTCAAACTTTCGTCTTGGCCCTTCGTTGGGCTTGGAAGAGAATTCCTCGACCACTGCCGGCGACCAATGCGCGTTTCGAGTTCGCTCTCCGTCAGATTCAGGTCTTGGCCAAGCCAGAGCCCCTCCTGGCTTTTTTGCAAGTTCTCGAAAGGTGCCCTTGAGGTGGAAGTCTCAATCACTCTGTCTGATCCACTTTTTCCGTGCGGTGAGACTTATCGCCACACTGAGACGCTGTCCAATCACACTCAGTCGTACTTATTGGTGATGGCTGAGACACGCCGGTCTGTATTGCGAGTGTCTCTTGACAGGCTGTAACCGAGTCGCGACGTGTTATCCCAGGCCGTCGCTATAACTGCAGTTTTGCAGTTAGGTTCGGTCTTGACTAAAGCGCCCACTCTAGACCCTCGCAACTGACGTCGATTGCAGATAGCCGATGCCCTCGTTCCATATGGCACAAGAACTCTAATCGAGAAAGTGAGGTGACACCAAAGGTAAAACGACTTTCGGCTGGCCCCCTCTTTCCCGCAAAGGTCCGCGAGGCTCAAGTCGATGACTCAGTACTGATGTGACTGGTACAGCAACGACTGGGACCCCACTCCACACTCGGAAACCCACGTCGACAAGTGTGCTATCCACTCGTTTCGGTGTTGGGATGAGGTTGGTCCCGGTGCCACCCTGATGGGACGAGGCTAACGCGCGATTCATATCGATAATTGGTTCCGAATTCTGTCCTTGGGATCTTTGGGCTCACGATCATATCGCCAGCGCAGTCTGTCAGCATCAAACAGACGTGTAATTCGAACATCAGTACCAAGCTCAAGGCCCAAAGCCCTTGCTAATGACGAGAAGTAGGTCACTCCTGCAGGATTCCGAAGTGATACGTACTGTAAGTGGCTACATCAGCCTTGAACTATCGGTCTCAATTAGAGTCTCTTTTGATATGTAGGCACCCCTGCGATCATGTCACATGCTACTACATGTAGTCCCCTCCGTGACAACAGAGTGAGAAGTTTGGCTTGGGTTGTGAGACACGAATTCGAAGTGGATCGAATTCAGCCGACCACGTTGGGTGTATCGTCGATGGCATTTTGACATCACCAGCTCTAGACTCAGAGACTCGAGACTCGAGGGAGAAATCACGATCGAGGTGGGAACATCAATCACACTGCGGAAAGCCCATCACTCAGTCCGGATCCCCGGATGTCCGCGCGTTACGGAGAAAATCCCATCAACAACTATAACCCCTGAACCGTCCTCCTTCCTATTGCAGGGCAATACATGGGTGAACGCCCATGCACGATCGATCAGTCAAGTCACCAGTCACGGACCGGAACGGCGCAGAGGTGACGTTGAATGGTTCCATTCGAAATGCCTCGGGCTGCACCCAGCGATACGAGACGACGCACTCGGAACACACCCAGACCCACACAAGAAACCTACGCGATACGAGATAGGGAGCCCGTAGAACCCAGTTCCAGCAGGTTCCAGTATCAAGAAACTCGAGAATCGACAGGCACCGACCAGAACCGTACCGGTACCTCCTCGGAATTCTCGTCGTCTCGAAGCAAACCAAATATATATAACCCAAACCGACCATCGACGTTGAATGAAAGTGTCTGCGTTTTTTGCACCTCGATCGGCGGAATCCACCGGAGATCCATATGTATGGCTCGTTGACAGATGGGTCCATGGATGCAAGGATGTCAGAGTACGAATACGAATACGAATAGATTCATCATACGAAAGACATTGCAATGCTGTAATCTGCAATCTAAAATTAAATTCAACCACTTCCGATCTGAATCAGTGAGTGTCTCAAAGACAAATACTTAGAGCCACAGTTTACTTGGAGCACATGCACTCACTGACAGTTACCACCCGCGATGGGAACGTCTCACTGCTTGTTACGAATCACGTTTACTCAAACTGCGCAACGGAAGCCGAAGGGACCAGGAGGGTATCGGCGTGAGCGGCGAGCCTTTTTTTCTTCTTCTTCTCGTACGTATGTCCATCTCGCACGCACTCTTCCGTTTCGCACGTGTAACATCCGTCGGGGGGGATTATCGTGAACTTTCAAAGGCGGCCGACGCACGAGGGTAACTTAGTACCCTGTAAGTATTCACCGATACAGCGTTGTCGATGAGTGAAATCGGGAAGCCAGATGCGGGAACAGGGAACAAGGATGGGGCGTCAAGATATCGATGTTACGCGATACACAGCAGTGCGCCGAGAGGACAAGCAAGGTGACGATCGAGAGGCGTTCGATCATTGTTCACATCTTCATAGACGACGCATCGTGTGCAACACGCGTACGCACGGAAGCGACTTACTTACTTATCGGTGCAGTCACTGCAGCAGTTGACCGTTGACCTGGGCATAAGAATCGCATCGCGGAAAGCAACATTTACGCTTAGACAGAAAGTAGGCGGTGCATGTGGGGCCAAACGTGTGGGATGCATTCATGAATGGGATATGAGGGCAACGCAATGTGCATTGTGACGTTAACGTTAGCGCTGCCCTCGGGCCCCTCGCCTCACCATATGAATGTATCGTGATACGTCAATATGATGGATGCACCACATATCGAAGAAAGACTTGCAGTGCAGTGGAGCAGCAGGTGAGTAGATTGAGACTCCACGGAGGGGAGATGAAAGAAGCGGAGTGTCTTGCGGTGGAAAGAAAAGTACAAATTACAACATTCAACATCAGAAGGCCTCGGTAAGCGTGTCAGTCGGATGCACAAGGGATCCAAAGAGGGGTCCACCACGCGCCATTGGAGATACGGTGGGTTTGATGAGTAAACGGCTAGAAAAGTCTCTGGACCTGAGTGTGTGCAAAGGATCAGATGGGGTGCTCCGAGGACACCGAAGTTAGAGACACGTGAGGACAACGTGGGGAACACTTTTCACTTGTGAGCAATCATTGGAGAGGGCGAAACCGCACTTACCAAGACGGGGAGGGTTCTGACTGAGTTGGCAGGGGTTCTGATGTCAAGTCCGAGATTCGATCGACGCGTGGATGGAACTGCACCCGAGGAAGAGAGACAAGCTAAAACAAGCGAGACCACGAGGGTGTCGTCGGAGATACAGTGTACCTTTTTGAATGTTTGTACATGAAATTCGGATTATTCCGACCATTAGGAACGGACAGTGATTGCCAATGGATGAGAGAGTCACCCATTCGTCGCTGTTGACGCCTGAACGCGGTCGATGCGGTACACGGACCGCCCATCGAAGGCGAGCTGCCAGCGGAAAAAGTTGGAGCTTGTTTGAATGAACTTGCCAATTTGAACCAAGACCTGAATAATCGCCCGATTGGTTGACGGCGGTTCGTCAACAGTTTTCCGTCGGAAAGATTTGGCATGGCCACAGCCGCATCACAAAGTTTGTTGATTTGATGCTGGTTGATCGAACTGCGGGCCGGAGCGAGAGAGAGGCCTCCGAGTCTTGAGTTTGTCAGAGGCGGCGCCACGGTGGACTCGGAAGGAAAAGTAACGACACCCAACCTGGTACAAACGCTGACAGGCTCGTTCCAATCTTGCGAGGGGGGGATTTGACCTGAACGACGGGGAACGGTGAGAGATGGAACATCCGACGGGGGAGAGGGGGTTGATAACTTGGATGGCGGAGGGGGGGTTTCTAATAGCAGCGATATGTGTCGTCGGTGAGAACGTGGGGGCCAGGGAGGTCCGAAATAAGGCAGAGCTGAGAAAAAGGAAGGGGAGGGCGGTGGAATCTACGGAAACGACGTCCCAGATTCATCTTCCTACCTATTTCGAGGCCCTCTACACCCTCTCCGCTCATTGCTACTACATGAAGTTGACAGACACTGCCAGACAGTCACCGACCAGCTAGCCAGAATCCAGATTGACGACCCAACGTAATTGAACGGAGTTTGGTCAGTCAGACTCAGTCTAAGGTGAGGTAAGCGACGAGTCTACTGCCAAGGACTAGGAATCGAAACACGCAAAGGGGCAACGCCTGGGCAACCTAATTCACTGGTCTCTCATGTCTGTCTCCCTCCCCGATCCCCTCTTCCGTCCCCCTTCCCAAGCAATGACTTTCGATCCGTATGCTGACCGCTATCCCATCACAGAATCAAAGGACCTCCGCACTGCCCACCTCTTCCCTCAGGACTCTATCACTCCAGTCAAATCAGAGCCTTCCTCCTCACCCCAGATCGACCTGTCGCCCTCTTCCTTCGCTTTCCACTTCCCTGTACCCGACAAACAGGACCCTGCGTTCATCCAGCCTCAAAACACCCCCATCTTTCGCTTCGGAATGTCTCACTCTCACTCAAGTCATGCCGCGGACTCATGGTCCATGAAACGGCCTCTGCCAGATACGGGTCACACCGCGAGCATCGCTCTAGACATCAACGCACTCTCCTTTCCTGACGAGTACGAGGACGCCGACGAACTCGGCGACCTGCCTGCTCAATCCGGTGCTGCACCTCACTCTAGTCAGTCAGAGAGAATTGTCAGACGAAGAAGCAGCAAGGGTGCGTGTACATCTCGTGCACCTCTTCACTCCAGTACTCATACAGCATATCTTTTCCATAGCATGCGATCAATGCAGGAAGAGTAAGTGCAAGTGCGAGCGTACAGCCGATGGCGATGCCTGCAGGAGCTGCATCATGCTAGGGACACGTGAGTCAACCTCTTCCTTGCTCTCTTTTCGTGATTCTCACCGCCTCATTCTCTTACATCCTCTCGGACCCGGCCCTCGTGGTTTCATACTCGTGCTCGTTCCATTCATTTCCTTGTGAATCTCCTATCGGACGCCTCTTCACGGCTTCGGTCGACCCTGCAACATCACGTCAACGTACAACAACGTAATTAAAATACGTGCATCTTATCAACGTCTTTCTGACATGCACACCAATACGACAACTGGACACGCATCCTTGGCTGCACCCGCGTTTTTTTATCATGCTGCAAACGTCCACTATCATCTGTCGTAATGTTCCTTCTGTTTTGTCTTCTATGATCTCTCTCTTCTCCACTTCTCGCGCTGACGTCTTTCCGTCGAATCTCCCTCATGGCGTCTTGACATCGTAACACTCGACTCTTTTCCTCGCACACAAAACTCAATTCATCGTTCCCCTGACCTCTTAGCATGCACCTTTTTGGGACCCTCACGCAAGCGTGGTCCTCCAAAGGGGTACATTGACGCGATCGAGGCGCGGCTCCATCAAACAGAAGCGCTCCTCGGGATCCTCTTAGCCGTGGAGGCAGAGAGAACTGAGGGGTTCGACTCTGACGACGGGAAGCGTGACCAAGAAACGCTCGAAAAGGAAGGTAGTCTAGAGGGTGTCCTAGCGACCCTAAGAAAGGTGAGCTGACCGTTCGGTATTTGCAAGATCGGATATTGTCCCATATTCAACTCACTTGCCCTGATCTGATCACTTTACGAACAGGATACGCTTGCAAGAGAAATCTTGAATCGTGTTGACACATCGCCTTATGGTGTCAAGGGTCGTAAGGGAGGAGGTTCCAAAGCGAGACCTCATGCTCATGCACAAGAGAACTCGGGCAGTGGTGTCGATCTTCATTCGATGCAGTAAGTGATTTTCTTGAGAGAGAAAGGTGATATTTGGGGGTAATCGCGATCGCACATAGTCCTTCCAATGAGTGGCAAGATCGAGTTTCGGCTACCCTTGCTGCTTCCCTTCAATCGTCACGACCGTATTCGCGACCAATCAGACCCACGTTGCCGTCCGTTGCCCCAGCTACGAATGCTATCTCGCTTATTGACCCACATCCGGCACGCCCACTATCGGGCCAGCACGCATCGATACAACTCTCGCATGTCCCTGATGACCACGTCCGGCGTCAACGGCGGCGTGTCGATGGGGACAGCGAGGGTGATGCTCGTAGCTCGTCGCCGAAAGGATCTATCATCCTCACGCGTAATGGTAGTCCAAGCCCGGGATATTCACCCGTGCGTGCCAGCACTGGCTCTACATCTGGCGGGGGATATGCCTCCGGCTACATGGGCGCAAGCACGGACTCGGAGAGCGAGGATGACGTCGTGGATGCCGTTGGACAGCTGAGTTTGAACGAGGATGAGCAGGTTCGGTACCATGGGAAGGCGAGCGGGTTGTACCTTCTCGGTATCAATGCCAAAGAAGGGGCAAGGAACGAGGGTGGGATATGGTACGTTGGATGAGCATGGCTTCGTTCGTTCGTCTGCTGAGGAGATTGTTTTCAGGCGTTTCCCAAAGGCACGCGTCTGGCCGCCCCTTCCAACCACGACGTCGAACGCACCAGCGTCACCGTCCACAGCTATTGGTCCGTTCTCGAGCGCTTTATCTAGCAACCTCCCTCCGAATGCAAGCACTGGAAACCTTCCGCTTACGTCAGCAGCTCTCGATAGTGACCTGACATCGATGTTGCCAGACCCTGCGATGCAAGAACACTTGCTTGAGCTCTACTTTACCTATGTTCATACTGCGTTCCCCATACTCCATAAGGATGCGTTTTGGGAAGGATACCAAAGGTAAGCATAGCTTTACGTTTGAAACGTTGGCTGCGTTATCATTTAAACACATATTTTGCATCTTAGCATGCAGAATCCCCCTACGGATACGCCTTCTCCAGCGTCCGATCAATTTCAAGGTGGAACAGGCACCTCCCCCGCTCCGTTACAAGGAAAGCGACGGCACGTATCGACCCTTTTGTTGCTCTGCATGTTTGCCATCGCTGCCCGGTACTCGCCGTCTTCTACGCCTCAACCATTACCTCATAGTTCGACGTCAACGTCACCACATCGACCGGAGCCCACTCCGATGTGGATGGCAGGGGACAACTTCCTCTTATTGGCCAAGAACCTTCTTGACAACACATACGCCTCCTCCATGCCTTCGACCGTCCAATCACTCCTTCTCCTCGGTTTCCGAGAAATCGGCATCGGAGCCATGGCTCAAGCGTGGGCATACACTGGCATGGCCGTTCGAATGGCTCAAGACCTTGGGATGCACCGCGCTGCCGATGGCTGGGCACGTGTTGGCGTAGGCCGATTGTTTGGTTCGCGAGAGTTGCAGGAACGAAGAAGGATTTGGTGGGGATGTGTCACGTTGGATGGGTACGTGAGTACGTATATTGGGAGACCGTTGGCTATTTTCGAGAGGGATTATGATACGCAAGTGCCTGGTGTCGATGAGGTGGGTGAATCTCTCGGGGAATTTCTTTTTTTTGCCCGACCGAGGATGATGCTGATGGGGTGTGTTTTTTTGGGAATAGGCTGAGGAGATGGAGATGTGGGCACCTCATCCGTCGTTATTGCCAGATACGAGGGGAC
>JBBPRJ010000277.1:0-11897 GCA_038092975.1 Chalciporus piperatoides | reverse complement strand
GGGGGATATTACTGGCTGGGGAAATAACGGACGACTTTTTAAACGCCTCCCATGGCACTTCGGTGCGTGGATACTCCCATTGTTCGCTGATTTTCGTCCACAGCCATAGGGGAATGGTGCGCTATGTAAAAGAACTCTCAATCCTCAACCCTGCGCGTGATCAGTGATCAATGCATCTGTACCGTGACCATGCATTGATTACAATGTCTTCGGAGTTAATGACATTGACAATGACAATATTGTTCCGCCTGTCAATCGTGTCTTTCACGTGACAGGAGAACAAGAACATATGATTGCATCTCCGCCCTTTGTTGCCAGCTTATGGTAAACGGGCTCAACATAAGATACAGGGCATGCTCATGGGCCCCTCCATTCTGCCTGGTCACGGCGATCCCATACCCGTCAATGTTGTCTTCCTCTTACCCGGTCATCCCCGTCTTCTCTTTCCTTGCTTTTGTGTTAGTGCTCATTCCCCTGCCATGGCATTTGGAGGCGTGGAACTCCGGGACTTGCCTCTACATGATTTGGACTGCGCTCGGCCTGCTGAACCAGGCTGTCAACTCTGTCGTTTGGCGTGATAACGCCATTAATTGGGCACCTATATGGTGCGACATATGTAAGTGTGGTGGGTCATGTTCCATTGGTCCATACTGAAAGTTCATCGTAGCATCACGTTTGGTTGTCGGCGTCTCCGTCGCCATTCCAGCGGCATCTTTGTGCATCAATAGACGACTGTACAAGATTGCCATGATCAGAACTGTTTCTGTCAGCAAGGCGGAGGTGAGCGAGCTTCATATTACTCACCCGCTCCGCGTTGATCTATTTATTCAGAAACGGCGTGCGATTTTTGTCGATTTGTCGATTGCCTTGGGTATTCCCGTGTTACAGATGGTGCTTCGTACGTCGTGTTGCTCGTCTTGGTAAACTTGTTCTTATTCGTCCTCGTCAGAATATATTGTAGAGGGTAAATTGTGTTTATTACCGTCATCGGGCATTTGTTTAACACTCTGTCAGGGCATCGCTTCAACATCTTCGAGCAAGTCGGCTGTTACCCCACCACCTATAACACTGCGCTCGCGTTCCCTATAATATACGCTTGGCCCACAGTCATTGGTCTTGTTTCTGCTGTCTACTGCAGTACGTCCTCAGCATTCTATTGTGGTACTTACCTGATTTTCCGCAGTTTTGACGTTGCGTGCGTTTTTGCGACGCCGTGCTCAGTTTAACGAATTTCTATCGTCCACGACTTCGTTCACAATCAATCGTTATTTCCGACTCATGGCTCTTGCAACGACTGAACTGCTGTGCACAGTCCCTCTCAGCGCCTACGGAATGTATCTGAACGTCGTAAGATACCCGCTGCAGCCTTGGGTTAGCTTTGCCTACGTTCACTCCAACTATTCCCAAGTTCTCTCCGTTCCTTCGGTCATCTGGCGTATGGACGAGATCACCGTGGTCTCACTCAACCTCTCACAGTGGCTCAATATCATCTGCGGCCTCGCATTCTTCGCATTCTTCGGTTTCGCGGCGGAGGCACGCAAGCACTACCGAATGGCGTACTTAGCTATTCTCAAGCGGCTCGGTTTCCAGCACACAGAAACATTGCCAGGGTACGTGGCCTTGTCCATTCTCTACCGCCTTCGTTTGTTGATGGTGGGTATACCGCTCAGCTCCGACCTACCATCTGGGGTGCTTCCTGTCTACGTATCACAGACCAAGTATCACAAATCAAGCAAGGACACGCTGGCATCGTTTGGGGCGTTATCTAGCCTTGACGACGCGATGCACAGCGACGAGCCTAAGGTTTAAAGTAATACCACCTTCATTCAGTTTCATCCGTACCGCCATGCGGTCATTTAATTTATGTCCCTTACGACCTTCGTTTCGCTGTAGGTATATTCATTGTCGATCTTTGTATCCCATCATTTCCACCCTTTTGTATCTTGCTCCAGTTGTTCATTTTATATCAACGTCACTCCTTGCTAAAACACACATTGATGTCTATGAGGGTCCAAATGCACAAATATTCGGCGCGCAACTTTTCGTAGAGCGCGCCACTATTTGCGGGTGATTGCGCCCGAGCGCGCACAATATTGTAGAGGGGGGTGGGGTAAGGTACTTCGGTGACGTGTCACGTGTCACGTGACAAACCCTAACCCTAACACAGGCTTTCCCGTCGTCTCGCGTCTCACGTCGTCATCGTCATCACCCTCGTCCGTCATTACCATCTCATTTCGCCATCATCAACCTCACTGGATCACCGGTCGCCCGCTCCACCTACACCATTCACGTACAAACGGGAATGCAAACGCATTGCTGCGTTTGCATTTTTGTTTGGATGTGGACCACGTCCTTGCCAGATCTCAAGATCTCACCTCGCTGTCATCGTCATCACTCTCATCACCACTAATTGCAAACAGTCACAACAGTGTGGGCCCCCACGTCCTCAAGGGCCAAGGCCTCCCCTTTCACCTTGCCATCATCGTCGCCAGGCCCTCGTCCTCACCTTCCCAGTGCAACAACGGGAAACCCTGGACTAGGGTTAGGGTTCGTCACGTGACACGCCCGATGTACCTTACTGTAAGTACAATATTGTGCGCGCTCGGGCGCAATCACCCGCAAATAGTGGCGCGCTCTACGAAAAGTTGCGCGCCGAATATTTGTGCATTTGGACCCTCATAGCGTCAAGGTACAATCCCATTCTAAGTTCTCTCTGTTAGCCCAGTCATGACCTAAAATATCCATATACACGTGTAGAACTGGCTGCGCAGCAGCAACACTTGTTGAAACTCTTATTGTTGTTAACTTCCACTGTAAGACCACTCTTCTGCCCGGCCCGGATCTCGATTGAGTTGTCTCCTGTTAGCAACCCATGGCGAGAAACTGTGGATCAAAGCGACAGGTTCAAGCGTTTGAGTTTTCTCTCTCTCCTGCGCAAGCCTCCCAGTCTCCCAGAAGCATAACAAGTGACGCGGAAGCAGTGGGATTACCAAGTCGTTTAAAACCAACGATCGTGATTGAGTGCAGATAAAATACTAAAGATACATGTCATTTGCAAAGCTCTAATATGGTAGTGTGAAGGAATGGCGAATGATGGGAAGTACATGGTCGGGAAATCGTGTGGCGACACGAGCGAAGATGGAAAATGAACGAAAGATGTGGAAAACCTCAGGCAGCTCATACAGCGTGCGCCGCATCGGGAATTGGAACTGGATCAACCGGGATTTGAAGAAAAGAACCGTTGGATGGTGTAGATGGAATGCTGAAAGCCATGTCCTGTTCACCAGAGACTTTGGAGCGGGATTCGGTTGGAAAGGGTTTTTTAAGTTGCTCGGGAGCGTAAACAGGGAAGGAATCGGTGGAGATCATAGGCCCCCGGCGGGGTGGGTGGAGACTGTAGAGAATGTTAGCGACATAAGCGTAAGTGACAAAGGACCGCACCTATTCGAGAAATGCGATGAGGAACCCGAAAGGGTGAAACCAAAAAGGCCAAGGATCGCAAGTAACCCTGCGCGGTAATGCTTCCGAGCTTCCGCAGCGAACCCGAAATAGACAAAGAAAATGAAAGAGCAAGCGATAGGCAGCCAGCGCGTGATCTGCACAGCGACTACAAACAAGTAATTCTGGGACCATACGACGGTAGGATATTGGGCCACCCGGGAGAAATCGTGGTGAGTGTTGTCCCAGCTCACCCACGATTCGACAGATTGCGCAGAAGCATTCAGCCAGATCATGAACGAAGCGATTGGTATTGTGCATAAAATTTCAGTGCATGCGAGTGCCATGAGCCGGAAGTAACGACTGGCATCAATGGAGTTGTTGGACGCAAGGAACTTGTTAAATTCTGCACGGCGATGGTAAAATTCGCGCAGCGACAACACTAGAAAGAGATCAGACAAATCCAAGTGCCGTGCAACAGTGCCTTACCGCAGTACCCAGCAGAGACGAGACCGGTGAGGATTGGCCAGCTATCGGTGAGGAAAAATGCGACAATAGTGTTGTATATATATGGATAGCATCCGAGTCCTTCGTAAATGTCAAATCGGTGACCTTGCACGACATATTCTATAAAATTTCGGGCTCACGTTGAATATCGAGGAAAACAACAGAAGGTGCTTACGTAGGGCAATGAAGGCCAAAGGCCAAACGACACAAAGCAAGGTATCGACAAGAACAGCACGACGTTTCTGCACCAGAAATGAGTCCGCGCCATTGGAACGAGAAAAGGGACATACATCAGCGGAGGTTATCATGACCGCACGGACTCGGGCGATGTGATACAAACGCCGGTTAATGCACAGAGAAGCTGCAGGGATGGCTACCGATGCTCCCAGCATGATACGAATCGCTGGATCAATGATGAGCTACCTTAACAAATTAACTCGACCGAGTACATACATATGTCACACCATACGGGCGCAAAGTTGATGGCATTTCCATTCCAAAGGATAGAGTTGACAAATATGTTGAGACATGAAAGGGCTGTCCAGAACATGTAGTAGCAGGTGCCGGAGTTCCATGCTTGCAAGTGCCAGGGAAGGGGAATGCAAGAGAGGATGAACCCAAGAAAAGCGAAGACAGGGAACAGAGGGTAGTCGAATCCGTTCATCGGGTATACAGGGCTGGAAGGGAAAAAGGGAGAGTGCAGAGGTAACGTCCTCTCTTGCCAGTGATAAAGCCATTGGAATTGCGAGGGTAACAAAGGCTGAGACAAGTCCTTTGTGTAAATGAGTCGGTTATGATTAATTGATTGCCGTACTAAGAACAATGCGGGGTGCGGAGCTATTTCGCATTGTAAGCACTTGCTGAGTTTGAACATTCCACATTCACAGTGTCACATCTATAGTCGTTGACGCTGAGGTATGGGGAACTGTGTCCACGGCTGATTCCCTTATAACCAGCTTGACTCAGATGCGCACCCTATATTTTGCCGATTCGCTATCTCCAGAGTAAATTAACTCAACCAATTCCTCATATCTGTGATCCCTCGTTCTCTCATGGATACTTTCGCAGACATCGTCTCTCAGCTTTCCCAGGAGATCCCCCATCCCTTCAATTCAGAGCCTATTCCAGGTGAACCATCCGTGCTGGCGGACTCGGACAACTTGAATGGCTACTTTGGGGCTTTCTGTGTCGTCGCATAGCTCCCTCTGCCTTTTGGTGGGTGTACCCTTCAGAATCTTGACCATGAGCATCCGCCTTACCTGTTAATTATTGTTTAGCACCATTTCCTCCTTGCATTACACTCATGTTGGGTTACCAGATGATTCCTCTGGTTATTTATTACTATTGACGCTCTTGATTGTTGTACCATCAATGCGTACTATAGTAACTGACTGTCGCCGCTCGTTTACATTCTTTCTTCCCCGCTGATGTTCTCTTTTTTTCATCCTAAAGGTCTAGATCACCGCTTTAAACATGTATGTATATTACCACCTCGTGATTCACTTGTATTCGTCCTACTAGTATACGCTACTATCGTCCCTCTAGAACTCCTGGAAGTTCACAATGACTGCCCCCACTCATTGTGGCACTCAAAGTGCGAGACTAACTGACCGAGAAGGTCAGATAGGATAGGTATTTCTCTGTTACAGCGAGTACCTCAGCGGCTTCACCAAATAAGTACGCACATACTTAGGGTGTCCTGCACCATTGTAAACTCTGCGCTTCGAGCGGAATTGGACCACCAGCGGACTCGCCCTTGTATTTTCTGCTTCCGTGATCGTTCGATCTGTCACCGTTCGGGCTCTCATGTATCATTGCCATATGTTCGATCAGTCTTCACAAAGTTTGGACTGCGACGGGACAGCATGCCAGTGGCAAGGGGCGCACACTAAGACTGTATAAGGTCTATCTGTGTGACAGTACGGACTCAGTTTGGGTGCCATCCTCATATCGATACACCGTGCGTTTCAAGGTCTGAACGAACCACTACTACACAGAATAAGGAATCAGGGGACCGTCGTTTTTCCGGACGAAGTGCTTCAAGGTCATAGATGCCTTATGTTTGCGGTTGCCAATGCATATAAGTACTCGCGCTAGTGCAACTTGAACGTGGGCTGGCATTCCAAACTTGAAGTTGACCCAGTCGTCTTTCTACCCATTATGTTGTACCCACCGGAATACATCAACCGGTGGTAAGCAATTGCTCCGGTTCGCGATTTATTTGATGCCCTGCCAGATTTGATTGTTGCGCCGCTGCAGCCTGAGTAGGATGATGCTGATAAGTAAGCCGCAGTTCAAGGAACATTCACGGAAGTTTTCTCTTCCGATCCCGTCACATGGAATCCCGTTGGGTTCGAGGAACAGACTGAAACGGATAAGGTGTGCTGTCTATATAGACGTCAGACAGTGTTCTTTGACCGTGACAACTTAACAAGGCGCATAATAAATAGGAATAAAACCGCGTACATCTGATCTATCGTACTCCAAGGTTCCATCAAATCTGATCGGCAATGAATTGAGCCAACCAAGTGCTCTACACTCCTCGGGCCTCAGGTACGGTGGCTCAGGCCACCTGCCCTTGCTGACGTCCTCGCAGCTTATCGTGGGGTCCGGGGTCACCAGTGAGATGGAGTTCTTCCTTCCCCCAAATCCGTCATCACCGCCAGTGAAATCGTATAAAGGCCATCGTTTTTTTGGGAACAAAGCAACCCGAAACAGCTCTCTTGTGCCTCACAGCCTTTGCATCCTCATCTCTCCGCCATCTTCCACGCTATCATCACACATGGACTCATTCATCAAAGTGTTCTTCCCCTCTGCTCCTGAGCCATCGGAGCCGGAAGTTCCTTCTGACTACGACAACTCTACCAGTCCGTCGACCATCTGCACCATCGCGTGAACGGGTGCATGTAAGTATCCATCTCGTTAATATTATGACTGTGTGCTGATTCTGGTTTACCGCTAGCTCTAGCCCCGCTTGTACCACTAACCGCCATTTTTATCCCGGAATCTACACGATCCCGTTGAACACCATATATCTATTCATTCGAGTTTCTATCATGGAGTTTGGGGCAGTTTTGTACGCCGTCGGGGTGGAAGAGTTGAGGGGAGTTCGTTCGTGATGGCGATATTTCAAAGATTATACTTTTGTTTGAACCCCATTGGAGAAATTCGACCGATTTGTTTTCGCCTGCAATACACCACGGGTGACATGTTCTTCGCCAAACTAAAAAATGAACGCTCTTCCTGCTTAGGGGCCGAAACCCGAATTTGGTAGTGATCGACGCGCGGAAGCACCTCTCTGTGTGTACCCGGAAGCTATAGTTGGACCTCAGCAATATTATTATTAATGAGGGCTTTGACAGTTAACATCAGTTGCTCTTGTTTCGCTTGTGTCAAAAACGCCCGAACATTCCTTCAAGGTTTGGGCGCATGCTGAAGATAATGGCAGTATCCCGTGATAAACCCAACTCTGATGGGGCGCGACGACTAAGGGGATCCGTGGTCAAGCAGTGTTGGTGTCGGTGTCGCCCAGAAAAAACACACGATTCATCTAGCATAGCGGCAGTGGGCAGTTTCGGAGAGTGACTCAGGAATGCCTGTCTTCACTCGACTCTTCAAGTTGGGACGCCCTAGTCTGCTTCGGGGAATACTATTAATACTACGACCGGAGTTGTCTCGCCGGTATCTCGTATTCTCTGCTTCCGTGATCATTCGATTGGCATATGTTCGATCAGTCTTAGAACTGCGATGGGACAGCATGGCAAGGGCGTGCAAAACGCAGGGCATGCGGAAGCCGGGCGCGCCATTATTCAGGTAGCAATGTGGGGGGAATAAAATTGGATTGCCATCGCAATAAGGACTGTTATTAGAATACAAGGTCATGGAATAATAATAATTAGCTCTGCAAGGCTACAGGAAAAAGAATGCCGTGGAAATGAAAGATGCACAAAAACGAAGGTATGTGTGAGCTTGTGAGCCGGTGAATACATGATGAAGCTGATATGCATGACGATATAATATATAGAAGCAGAGCCCTGCTGTCGCTGCATGTCTAAAAATCTGTTGCGTTCGTGATCGAGGAAACAGAGGAAAATAACGAGAGGCATAGCATCTAGACCATCTGATGAGGTTCAATGTAGAGGTCGGGGAGATCGTCGGGGGTGAGACCGCCAACTGGAGACGGGTATGATATTGGGGGAAGTGTAGAGAGTGTGGGAGGGAGACGTAGGTCGTCGACAGAACCGATCGCTCGCCCGCGATACGCAGGGATGGGAGGAAGAATGGAGTCACTGTCGGATACACGAGAGCGGTAGTCGCTGTCAAAATCTTTCTTTTCGGAGGAAGGGTTGTACAAGGAGGGTGGACTTGGTAGCTTGCAGGGAGTATGCCTGGAGATGAAGCAAGATCGGTCAACCATTATCTCAATGAAGCAATGAAGAATTGCGCCGTACCTTGCGACAGGTACACTACCGAAGCTTGGTCCGAATGTGGTAGTCTCAACCGTTTGGCGGAGGATAGTGCGACGGAACCAAGTGATGCAAGCCTTATATTCGGCAATAGCCTCTTTTCCGAACGCAAAGAAGGCGACGAAAGTGAAGGTGGAAGACGGGACAACCCACCAAAGGAGGTAGTAGCTTGTGAGAACATTTGGGGGAGTGAAAAGAGTGGAGTAAATATCCGCGCGGTTCCAATCAGAATGGACATCAGCCTAGTTGGTCCATGGGCGGTAGACCAGCATGCTGAACCAAAGAGAGAAGCACATCGGAGCAATGTTCCAGACCATCTCGACGACGGACATGAGCATGAGGCGGAAGTAACGGGAAGTCGTAAAACCATTCCGTGAAGTCTCGAGATGACGTGTGAAGGTAATACGGCGGCGCATGAAGTGGACCAAGGCGACATACTCGGATAGTCACCATACGAGGTTTAGTGGCCGCATATGGCCCGGGCACCCCAGAAGAAGGTTGTGACTGCGGAGTGATCCCGCTTGAGGATTGCAGTGGGGCCTTTGTAGCGGGTAATCTGTTTCTTTATCAGCGCTCAAGATTGTTCATGTTGCCGATCACAAAGGTCTCATAGTTCCTCACGCAGTGAGCAACAGGTCGGAGTGCCTGAATTGCGCGTGTCGTATGTGCGAAGTAAGTGTTTAGCCTCTGTTATGTATGCACCCAGGCGAGAAATCAGGCACACACAAACCTAACCAGACATGGGATATCAAGCGAGAACCTCTGGCAATGAATAATATCTAAGGCGTGATCCACCCTAAGTAGGCTTTGAAAGTGATTTCAGGTGACGCTTCAACCCTGATATCAGACTCGTGCCGATCAATGAAGGGGGATCTGTTTGCTTTTAGGCCTGTTTCAAACAACGAATCCGGAAAAAAAAAAAAAAGGGTGGAGGCCTACCCACTTGAGTGACGATATTGGACACCGTCGGGCCGAGATAACTTGATAACCCAATGGGAGAACTCACGCAAACCTGAGCAGTTTTGCTTCCGCATGGTGCACTGGTGACTGTGGAAACACAAAACGTCGTTGCTCATAAATGCGGGGCTCTACTTCCGCTTTGTATCAAACAATGGGTGCGGGAAGGTGCTAGATTCACCGATCACGATTTTTCGAGGAAAGGAATGGTTGTACCCCACCTCATGGTCGGCAGACTGAGTAGAAGTTCAGTCGGACTTTCAAATTGCAAGCGCGTTCTTGTTCTCCCAAATTGGCAGCGAGAAATGCTTCACTGGGCTCACCGAGGTTTGGACCAGAGGTAGGAGTCGCACAACGGTCCCATTGAAAGGTCTGTGACAATGTTTAACTATCTCGCCGTGTAGAGATCCAATAGCATGGAGTTTGGATGGTGAACTGCCTTCATTCAGCTAGCAATGACTTTAGCGATGGACAATGAGCGACTGGACTCATTGTGCCCAGTGACCCCGATAGCCGATTGCACTGATTTGCACTGGCAAGTATAAAGGTCAGTGATGTCGGCTATCCTCCTCCAGTTAAATACCCTCCTGCTGTCCCCGTCGTGTACATCAATACGCTCAGCCCATTGACCCTCGCTGCTACTTCGAAGCAGCTCCATCCAGTCTTCCACATTATCCAAATGGACCTCTTCTCGGATCTATCGGACGTATCAGAGTCATCGCAACCTCTATCTCCTTCCCCGTCTGAATCCTTTGACGGCGGAACCTCTGTCCTTGTTGACGAGGACACCAAATTTGGCTACACGGGCTACTGTGCTATCGCATAGAGTAATTGTGTTGTCCTGCCTTAGTGAGTCAGCTCTTTCTTCGACGTGTCTCGCTGCTAAAGCTTTCGTCTCACAGTTTCACTATCTCGATCACCATCCACCATACCCCTATCGCCGAGCATTAAACCTCTTGTGTTAACTTAAACGCTGGTCTCCGCGGGTGTCTCCAGCTATTTATTGCAGCCTTCGTTTTCCGCGACGCTGCATTTGTTGTAACTTGTCGGTCAACTCATTTGTCACTCATTACACTTCTGGCTCCTTTTTTACTGTCATATTATACGATAGGATGAGCGACACGGATGGGCCTTCGATCCATATCCGTAGACCAGTACTTCATGCTCACGCGTTGACTACGTAGTGTATTCTGCCTATCACGGCTCAATTATGATTTGTTACCCATTCACCCAAGTTCTAGATCGTCAACCATTCTTTGTTGATCGGCATTCGGGAAACTGTTTGAGGTTCCGTTCGTTGAAACTCCGCCGGACATTCAAGTACTATCCCCTGACCTTTGTGCATCCCATCACCTATCGCAAGGAACTACAACGTGGACGTATGAACGGCTCAGTTCTACGACAACGGCTCCGCAGTCTCGATGGCGGACTCGAGTCACCTGTAGAAGTCACCTCCGATACAGAGTACTTCAGTGACAGTGCTGGCCAGACTCGCAAGTCACCCATCCACACCACGTCCGTTCTCGCAGATCGGATCTCCTCCCCTTCACCAGATATGTCAGAGCCTGACTCTTCCGAGGAATCAGATGACGTTAGAGTCCCTTTCGACTCACAAGCGGATGCCTCTGGTTCCACACCCGCATCTCCCTTGGTCGATTCTTCCTTTCCATCAACTGAACAAGACGCGATCGACGCTGCCAACGACCGCGCTTGGTATGAATTCGACCTCTCAGTCGTCCTCGCCCTCGTCTCTCCTATAGCAAATTGGTTGACTGGTAGCGATCACGTCAAAAATATCCTCCTCATTCTCCTGTTGGTGTTTTACTTGCACCAAATCATCGAAGGCAAGTTACTTTGTTTTATCACCATCTTTCCACTCTTCATGCGATGAGCCAGTTCCTTGGAGCCTTTACCTGTCATCAAGACCACGTCTCATTCTCCGCAAAACACCGCAAAACGACACCTCCACTGCAGATAAATACCACCGTGCCGCCTTGTCGGAACTTCGCACTCTCGAGATTTTCTACCTCGTATTGTCCGTTCTATCCCCTTTCCTCGGTACATTACTACTCCGCACCGTCATTACTTCCATCTCTGGCCCGCCAACCATGTCGTGGTTCAGTATGTCGCTCTTTGTGCTTGCTACTGGGATGCGCCCGTGGAAGCATGCTGTCCAACGTCTTAAGCAGCGAACCACCGACTTGCACAACGTTGTCCATTACCCCCCGTCATCACAGCTGCGAATGGAGGCTTTGGTCGAAAAGGTCGCGAAACTCCAACTCGAGCTCATGATGCTCAAAGAGCAGTCCGAACATATCACCACGGAGGTGCATGACCACGTGGAGGATGTCAT
Source organism: Chalciporus piperatoides (assembly GCA_038092975.1). NCBI lineage: Eukaryota > Fungi > Basidiomycota > Agaricomycetes > Boletales > Boletaceae > Chalciporus > Chalciporus piperatoides. The sequence continues at coordinate 176 of JBBPRJ010000277.1, read as the reverse complement.
TGAAGTGATGGAGAAAGCGGCGCGTAGGCAAGAGAAGAAGACAGAGGTTACGAAGTCTTCTTTCGAGAACAGGTTGATGAGACTGGAGCAGAATGTCGATGTTCTTTTAGAACGCATGGAAATTCGTGCCGACGGGTCTGTTCTCGATGGAACTGTGGCCCGAGTCTCGGCGTACC
>JBBPRJ010000276.1:0-11929 GCA_038092975.1 Chalciporus piperatoides | reverse complement strand
AACACGCATCCTTTCCACTGCACCTATAAATGGCCCAGTATTACGCCTTTAACAATGACTTCTCGGATGAGGTACGCACTCTAATACTCGATAATATGATTTTAGAGGGGGAACTGAACCTTTGAAATTCAGGAGGCTAACCGGCTCATACAACTAGCACCGGCTGCCGCCGATTCACGAAACTGCTTCTATACTTGCGGTTGGGTCACGTCCCGTGGCATCTGTAGCGCCCCAGTCCAAGGTTCTGGTTTTTCTGAACACCTGCGCGTCTGCCACAGTGTTGCCGGCCCAGATAAAACACAACTCAAGTGCTACTGGACGGCTTGTGGGATTGACATGAAGAAAGAAAGCCTCATGAGGCACGTCCAGGAGGTGCATCTTGAATGGAAGTATGCATGTCCCCATTGCCATGAGCGTTTCACGCGCCCCAACACGGTGCAAACCCACATGAAACAGCAGCACCTCGGCGGTTAGAAGGATGATGTAGGTCACCTCGGCATATCGAAAAGCCACTTATCTTACTCATCCCATAACGCAGTACGTTGGTGATAATCCAAGCTGTAAAGGTGTTACGTTTACAAGTCCTATAACTGATAATGGTATCAGCGCTCAACCAATATATCATATCTGTCGCTCTTGATCTTGGACAATGGAGACCTCCAAGCCTCGAATCAATTGATGTCCGTAACCCCTAGGTTTTCTTGATTTGGATCCGCCAGCTGCCAGTGTCTGCCATGCATGGCCGACAAATCGCCGCCCTGGAGCGCCTGTTGGCAAGCTGTGTCGAAGTGATTGGCATTGCGTGTGAGCTTGCTCGCCAGATTCATCATACTTTGACTTCCTGGTCTGGCACCACCTGGCAACATGCGTACGGGAGGAACTGACTGGCATGCTGTGCGAATACCCAACATTTAACCGGCATAAGTGCCATTGAGACGCTAGACAATCTATCGCTGACTCGAGTCGATTTATAGAGAGGTGAGTTCATTGTTGTGATTTCTCCCCACGGTCGCTGAGGCAGAGAGGCATCCTCAAACTTTAAACCATCGCACCCCCATAGTGCGACTGCAGACTCGGAGCGCTCACGATATCCGCTCCATAAACTGCCATTCATTTCTGAGTATGGCGTTGGCAGGCTCTTATGAGATTGTCCTGGCTGCCGGGTCGTTCGGGGGCTTGGCAAACTTATAATAAAGGTGGAAGTGCGTTGAATCTCACCTCTCATCGTCCAGGATCTCGACAATACTTTGTTTCATCATGGATTCGTTCCTCGTAGCTCTAAACTGCGACCACAACTTGATGCATTCTGACAAACGATACTTGCCATCGTTGGCTGGCATCCCTGTCAGGACACCTGCATCTACGAGAAGAGGTTGCCGTGACTTTCAGCCAGGTCACCTGTTTCCAGGTGAATCACTCACGCAATGCCCTTGGTTAGTCCACCCATCGATAATATATGGATAAGCGGCGTGGGGGCTGAGATGCTGTACTAGGCTCCAATACAACAAGGCTGTCCAACTCAACCATCGGGTAGATCACATGGCTTCAACTGGGGAAGGTAACAGAGATATTCAATTGGCGGCTTAATTCATTGGCTTAGCAATTTTCTAGGCGGGCGGACCATGCAAACCAGCTACAACATGGGGTGCAAGCCTGATGGGGCTACACAGACTATGATGCCTCTTCTTGGAAGTGATTCCTCGTGGCTAGACTATCTCAATATCTCAACCTCTCCTTCGGAGTGCTTCGATCAGTTCAGTCACAATATGCACGGGTTCACGAATAGAGAATGGCCTTCGTGGCCGCCAACTGGATGTCCCTTCGCCGACCTTTTCAGTGTCCCACAGAACATGGATACAGACGTGAGTATATTCCAGGAACGAAGTTCACCGACCCACAAACTCAACTTTTACAGCCTGGGGACCATGGGTATTCCTGTGGATGGGTTCTTCCTGAAAGTTCAACGCCTTGTGGGATGCATTTACGAGGCAACAACGTGAAACATGCCATCTCTCAGCACCTCGCTAGCGTTCACGATTTCTCTTCGAAGGGGAAATCGACACAACAGTGTCGCTGGTCTGGGTGTAGGAGGGAGCTCAAACAGGAGAGTTTAGTCCGGCACATCCTGACCGTGCACTTGCGTATAGAAGCGATCTGCAAGGCTTGCGGATCGTCATTTGCTCGCCAAGACTCCCTCCAAAGACATATGAAGAATGCCTGTGGGGCTGCCAAAGGGGACCAGTAACTGGTAATGAAAGCAAAGTGTCCATCTCCGTATATTTCATCGATGATAACGCGTACCTGATGTTTTCCGCAATATGTATTACCAGAATGTCAAAATAATCAAGCACTCGATTTTGCACGGACACGGAAGGGGTTTCAACGTCCTCGAGGTATTCATGTCATAGTTAGTTTATTACAACAGATGTTCCTTTTACTCGGGGGATTTTGTTATCGTCTTCCAGAGCCGGTTCTCCACCTCTTCTATCACCTCTCGAGGAGTATTCAGGCTAGTCATGAAATACGCGACGTTGCCCAGCGTCCTGTAGTGTATTCCGAATGGTGCGCCGCCGGGAGCTGAGGAGAGGGAACCGTCGCTGACACATGTTCCAATGGAGCGAAGCAAACCCTGGGCAGAATGGGATGCGTAACCTGTGCCATAAACGCGCCTCAGTAGCAGTCCAAAACGATCATCGATGAAACCCTACCAGCGCTGTCATCTTTGAACTTGATGGCAAGGACTGTCCCGAGAGTCATGACCTCGTCAATGACGTCCGCCCTTGAGATGGAATCTACGAAGTTAGGGTCCCAGAAACTCCAGATCTTGGTTTCTGACTTGGGCTCGGAGTTGCGGGCCCATTTCTGTTGTGCTGCACCCCAGGCATTCTGTCGAACGAGATTCTCGATGATGTCCAGCGTCGTGTTCGCGACTTGACACCCAACTGCATGCGCGGTGTAGCTATGACCATGTAAGAGCGCGTCGATTTTGGACTGAGAGTTGAACGATTGGAATATGTGATCAGAGGCGAGTGTTACAGCGAGGGGAAGAACGCCGCCGGTGAGGACTTTTGCATGGACGGAAATATCGGGATTGACGCCAAGGATGGGTCCGACGGATTTGAACCCAAGACGATACAGGCCAACGAATACCTCGTCGAAAATGACGGGACATGAGTTCGGGAAGAGTGATTTATCGCGAACTGCGTCGACCATGACTCTTTGAAAAAGGGGATCTACGAAGATCATCCCCCCGGCGCCCATCACTATAGGTTCCAAGACAAGAGCGGCCAGCTTTTGTTCATTATTTTTGTTAAGAACGCGAAGAACATCCCTGATATGTGTTCGGTAGGTGTCGGCAAGCGGTGAGCTGAGTCGGTCCTCGACGTTATATATGGAGTGGAGATCGTCGAACTTGAGAGAAGCCGATGAAACAATGTTCGAAGGAAGATTGACGCGGAATTCTCCATTTTTGACTGAGACAGTCGGTGGTTCGAACCAAAAGCCTTTGGACTGATGCCATTCGCAGGTATAAACGCCTTCTTCTGTCGCGTCCATAGCTCCGATCGTATCGCCGTGGTAACTCCCCTTCAACCCCACTATTCCAAGGCTCTTCCTATCGCTGGGTTTGAGATCATCGCCTGCAGTGACCGAGAACGATCGCAGGGCCATCTTCAACGCCACTTCCATTCCCGTCGATCCGTTATCCGTGAAAAAGGCACGGGAGGCCCATCCCCTGCCAGGTCCGTCGTGTACCAGACGTTCCGCCAGCTTCAAAGCGGGGAGGTGAGTTGCCTGAGGAAACATGACATGGCCGTACCGCCCAGCTGCGTTGGCCGCTGCCAAAGCTAACGATGGATGTGCATGCCCTACAGCTTGCGTCCACCAGGAGGCGGAACCATCCAATTTGGGTGCAAGGTGCGAGCCAGATGTGGATGATGGTTTCGAAGAAGAATCGTAAATGCTGAAAAAGTCTGCCCATGCACTATCGATGACGGAAACATCCTGCTCGGACTTGACTAATCCGTGCTGCACGAATGGCCACCAGATGGTATCCAGTGTTCTGCGGGACATCGAATCGAGCTCTTCGATACGACGGACATGACATTCGTCCAGTTGGCGCAAGGCACCAAAGACATCGCCATCGAGGGTATTGGGGACGATAGTGGAGTAATATGATTCTGTGTTCGCGATGTCTTCATGGACATTGTCTAGACGGGGGGGAGGAGGGTCCAATGACGCGACATGAATCCCGCGTTCAGCAAAGTAAGGCGAAAGATATTCGTAGTTCCGATAGAAGGTATCGCGGAAGAGGAGGATGGCATCCACAATGTAGCCACGCAGAAGAAGCGACTCGTAGGAGGATATAGTAGATGATATACCACCGAGCTTTGAGTCACCGATCAGGACCGTAGGGAGAAATAATGGTCGATAGCTATCAAGCTGTGTGGTCCCGGAAAGGGTTGGACTGTGCACACCTCGAAGAGACGTCAGGAATGGTACTGCGCTGATACGGAAATACCACACACTCAGGAGTGACTCTTACCTCCAGCGGTTTCCACGTACATATGCCCTGGTTTCCCTGTTCGGGCACATGCGCGTATGTGTTCGGCGATCGCGTTGACGAAAGTCACATCGGAAGGTGCGGTGGACTGTTAAGATGGTCAATGTACATACCTTGTTGGCGAAAGGGCTGCTTACCTCGACCTTTGACCTTTCGGATGCCATTTTGACGGCGAGGTGGGGACTGACGGGATCATTGTATCTGAATAAGCAATGGGTGTTGACCAGATGTTGGTGGGGTCCGGAATAACGTTTGATTTGTCTGGTGTACCGTCAACGACGCGTCGAAATAGAGGTGAGGTGAATCAACATACGCGTCGTCTGCATCCTTGGGAGCCCCCGTGCTGACTGGTTTCAAGTAGAATACGCTGTTGTTCGTGAGAGCGGATGCGCGCACGAGGGCAGCAGTGATGATTGTCTTGCCAACATCTGTGTTCGCGCCAAATATCTGGTGAACGCGAAGGTGTTTATAGAGATGGCTCATGTCATATCACTTTCAACTTGTCGGACGTGGCCAGACTCGGAGTACAAGCATCAAGCCGAGCTCCGATCGGGATTAACGGTAATCACAACATTCATATCACTGAAACTCTGTACCTTAACCCCATACTCCAACCGCAATACACCGTGCACGGTTTGTCTACAGACCAACATATACCTACGGATACACGGAAGACATCCAGATGTCTCCGTGTGTTGGGAATAGAACTGTGAAAACTATCGGTTGCCTATAGTATGTTCGATGAATATGGGTGTTCAATATTACACATCGCGAATGTACTGTCGAGCCCACGGTCCAAGTTCGTTATCCGCCATAGGAATGGTGACGCCGCAAACAGCAAAGTGCCGACCCACGCTTTCCTTGGTAACGATATCGGCGGTGCCCACGTATGGGGCGTAGCCGACTTGGGGAGAGACGCTAAAAGCTCCTCTTCTCAGGATGTTCTCGTAGCCACCTGGCTCAGCGAAGAGCTCGGTGACAACCGCCATGAACCTTTGGCGGGCTTCGCGAGACTCAGGATCGTTGGGGAGCACAACGGGGCGAAGGCGCGCGACCATCCGACTTGCCCTCATGTCGGTTGTGAAGGGCCTTCCGTCTGCATCACGTCGGATGCCTTTAGGACAAGAACTTGGATTGGCCGCGTAGTATGCCACCCAACATTCCACAGGGTCCTCTAGGCGAGGATTGTTCAAGGGAGCTGGAAGTTTGGGAATAGAAGTGGGATGCTCCCAATCCGGAGTGCGCCAGGTCGAGAGTAGGTAACGTTGGGCTTCCGTCTTCTGCTCCCTGGGAGTCCTGTGGGCTTCGGAACACAGAGCCTTGATCTTGGTCAAGGCCTGGTAGTTCCCAGGTTGGTGAGCAGCTTTGATGAGCGACTGGATGTGCTTGATGCTCTTGACAGGTTTGATCATTTTGTGAGTCTGTGGGACGACCATCTGCCAGCCCTGAAGAACATGCTGTTCATCAACGAGGGACTGTGGCGCCGAATTATCATCGATCCCGGGTTGTCCCGCAGACAACACGGCCGCAAAAGAACGAGCGGCGACGCAATCAGGGAGCTGCGCCTGTGGAGATGCAGGAGTGGCCATTGGAGGCAAAACATGCTGGGGACATGGTGGCGGTTCTGTGGCGGGGGACTGATCGGGCGGCGTGTCGGGAAGAGGTGTGTCAAGCTGAGGGGAGGGAAGCTCAAGTTGTCGGACTGCGTTGGGAGCGATAGGATCGGCAGGGGGAGATGATTGTGCAGGGACGGAGGCAGGAGGTGTGACCACTGCGGGAGGATCAGCGACACGGCTGCTCAGTTGTTTGAGCTTCTCCTGGAGACGATCACGATCTGCGCGACTGGAGTCAAGCTGAGCACGGAGTGTGAAGAGCTCCTCGCGAGCTTGGTTGCGCTCGAATCGATAGCGCTCTACGCTGTCGCGAAGTTCGCGTTCCTCCTCTTTTTGGCGGCGAACGCCCTCCAAGATACCCTTGTTATAGACATCCTCACGAGCACGCTTCCGATCCTGGAAAGCGATCTGGAAAGCAGGTTGGTGGGATGAATAGCTCGCGTCGGCGACGTGCTTCATGTAAGCACTGCAGACGTCGCATCCTGCAGGATGGACGATTCCATAGTCCTCGAGATACTCCCAAGGAGACAAGAGAGTGGGAATACCACGAGTATCTCTGATGGAGAGACGGAATGGCTCGTCGCTGCTGGAGAGTGGGTACATTACACTCCTGCTGGAAGGTTGTCTCTGGGGGTAAAATGAGGCGCACCAGGCGATATGGGACAAGTCAGAACAAGGATATCTGAGTTACGAAGACAACCAATTGCATTCTGGCACACAAAGGCGTTGATATCCTGTAGAACACGTGCTTGCCTTGCGGACAACGCCTGGCATTGTTTGGTCCTGTTAAGATCAAAGGGCATTGCAAAATAAACACAAACAACGTCACCAATATCCACGTGACATGATGTTTGGTCCTATTTTGACGGTGGCTTGGTACTAACTAAACCTTAATCTGAGTATCAACGCAGATTTGGAGAGACACACTTCAACATCACCAACGACGACGACCGCGATGGCATCAAGACCGACAGTCACCGTACAATCCGTCTCAGGAGGTATGCACATCGTCCCCCGACCTATCAGCCCCCTCGTTAATATTCAATCCAGAATCTTCCACCTCCCTTCCTCTCCCCGCCGTCTTGACGGCCCCCATCAGGCTCGATGTCGTCGCTCAGGTCCATAGTCAGTCATCCACAACCACCCAGATATCCTTCCACTCATTTCTCTACAGAGAGCATCGCCAAGAACCACCGTCAGGCCTACGCCGTGAGCGAAAAGGCTGGCCACCAGACCTCTGCCGAATCTTGGGGTACTGGTCGTGCCGTCGCGCGTATCCCCCGTGTCGGTGGTGGAGGAACCCACCGTTCAGGACAGGTTCTTCGATCCTACCATCTCCCGTGTTCCCCCTCTCACTTGCATCCCAGGCTGCATTCGGTAACATGTGCCGTGGTGGTCGTATGTTCGCTCCTACCAAAACCTGGCGCAGATGGCACGTCAAGGTCAACCAGAACCAGCGCCGCTTCGCTACCGTCTCCGCTCTCGCTGCTTCTGCCCTCCCATCCCTCGTCCTCGCTCGTGGTCACCGCATCGAACAAATCGCCGAGGTCCCCCTTGTCGTCCCCGCTTCCGTAGAGTCACTCAAGAAGACCAAGGAAGCCGTCGCCCTCCTCAAGAGCGTTAACGCCTACGCAGACGTTGTCAAGGTTTCCAACTCTCGCAAACTCCGTGCAGGAAAAGGAAAGATGCGCAACCGCCGTTACCGCCAGCGCCGTGGTCCTCTCATCGTTTACAACGAGGATAACGGTATCGTCAAGGCGTTCCGTAACCTCCCCGGTGTCGAACTTGCCAACGTCAAGAGGTTGAACCTCCTCCAGCTCGCCCCTGGTGGTCACCTTGGCCGTTTCGTCATCTGGACCGAGGGTGCTTTTGCTCTCCTTGACCAAGTCTTTGGTACCTTTGACAGCCCCTCTGCCTTCAAGAAGGACTACGTGTATGCGTTGATCCTGCCTTTGCTATTTGTCGCTCTAATTCCCGTCTTTCAGCCTTCCCACTGCCAAGATCACCAACCCCGATGTCACCCGCCTCATCAACAGCACAGAAATCCAGTCAGTCGTCCGTCCCGCCAACGCCAAGATTCAGAAACGCCCATGGACACAAAAGAAGAACCCCTTGATCAACAAGTCTGTTCTCTTCCGCCTGAACCCCTACGCCAAGGTCCTCCGCCGCCAGGAGCTGCGTACGTGTTCTATCCTCCCATCGAACTCCGTCTTACTCATGATTTTCACCTGCAGTCCGCCAGGCAGAAAAACAAAAGAAGGAGAAGCAGACCGGAGTTGCTGGCGAGGCTTTCCTCAACACCCTCTTCGCTCCCTGAAGTGTTACACTCATCCCTCATACTGTAGTTGCTTGTTTCTCATCGATGCACGTCTTATGACCTACCTCCATCCATGTCTTATGTGTCCTTATGCCATGCTCGCAGAATTGATGGGGAGTAACAGTCTCGATCTTGAAATTTGTCTCGATTTCTGTGTTAGGATGCAAAATGTGATAACCAACAACCTGAGAACACTGATGGCATCTAGATTTACTATCCATATTGGTATCAGGTCATCGCTCCTGAATGACATTGGCAGACATGCATTACATGCATCGAGTACAACACAGAGGTATCATGACCCAATAATTATATTCGAGTGCTTCGGGGGGGAAGACGTTCGGCTATCGCATCATACAGTATTGTCAGACTTCTGATTCTTTAGAACAACCGGTGCATCAGCCTTCTCCACCGTCCCGAATTGACCCTGGGCGAGGGAGTTGAGCTTATCTTCTTCCCTGTCAAGTTTGCGGAAGAAGAGCCAGAAGGCAATCCCCGCAACACCTCCCAGGACACCAACACTACCGTAGTTCCATACGAGTAGAGGATCGATGGAGAGCGCTGTGTGCGAGATAGGACCGTCAGTTACAGATTCCCAACCTAGAACGTGGAACGGCGACGACTCACGAACAAAGGCCTCGCCGAGAGCAGCAGAGATGGATGTCGTGAAGAGGAACATGGACATCACGAGGGAACGCATGTTCGTGGGAGCCTTTGTGAAGGCATACTCAAGTCCAGTGATGGACGCAAGGATCTCGCTAAATGCGAGCAGAACGTAACTGAGTCGACAAGTCGTCAGTGACTGAGGATGCTACTTCGGGGACGTCTCTACTCACGATCCGGTTTGGATCCACACGTTCAAGGGCGAGACGAGAGGGTTCCCGTCAGCGTCGACACAAGTGGCAGCGTTGTAGCCGCAGGGGTTTGTCTGACACGGAACGTTTAAAAAACGGGAAACACGATGCATATTCGTAGACTTGCCTTGTAAATATAATGCTGAACGACAGCTGCCCAGACCATGGCTGCAGCTCCAGTACCGAAACCCCAAGCAATTTTCTTGAGCGAAGTGAATCTCCAACCCCATCTTGCAAACGCAGGGTAAATCTGTTGAAGAGAAACAACAGGTTGACCTCAACGGCGTTACCCACACTTGTTGCATACGTACTATTTGGTCACAAATGGGAATAAAAATTATGAGTGCGAAAGGGTCCAGGTTGGACAAAACGTCGTTGGGTAGACCGTGAGTATTCATGGTCGCGGCTTGCGAGGTCAGGTTGTTGTTCAACTGGTTGTAGCAAAGCCCTGGAAAGAGGTTACGATAATTCACAGAAGAAGAAAAGATACAGGGATTTACTGACAGTAGATGGGGAACCACAAAAAGACGGCACAAGCCTTGAATCCACGTCGAACTTCGTCGACCCAGTGGTCGTCAAATATCATCCATGTCGGTTTCTCGCCGACTACTTGAGAGGGTTTGGCGTTCTCCCAGAAATCGTCAGCGGCAAGTTGCCGGACACCTCGGACAGGGTTCCAGCTCCAACGGCCTTTAGCAGCGTAACGCCAAAGGCGAAGAGACGTGGCAAGCACAGAGCCAGTGGGAGGGGATGTGCGGTATCGCCCATAACCCCACCAAAGGAAGATCGGGGATAAGAAGAAGACGATGGTTGGGAGAGTGTACGCAAGCCAGAAACCCACGAACTGTCATTGGAATTAGTGCCCAGAGCTAGACATCTGGATTGAGGAAAGGCCATTACCTTTTCCGCGTACACCATACCAATTTGCCCAATGAGCGCACCAATGTTGATAAAGAGATAGAAATACTAAGGAAGGAGGGGGGATGAGGCACTGGATCCGAGCTGGAATCGAGGAACACACCATGTAGATCCTGAGGGTAGTCATAGGAGGATCGACAATGACACGCTCGCCAGATTTGGTGTGACCAATGAATGGTCTCGTTCGTCGATATTGCTCAGCGATCAATGGTGAAATATTGGACTTGAAGCCACCTGCTCCTGAACCTGTAACGATAAGGGACAAGATGAACAGCCCAATGGAAGCCTTCCCGCCAATGACTCCAGGAATGGCGGAGATGATCATGATGACATGTCCGAGCATGGCCAGAAGTACACTCCAGCAAATAGTCTTGTAGCGTCCCCAGTAGGTATCGGCGATGTAGGCACCGGCGATCGGACAGATATACGACCTAACCGGAAATAACACGTCGTATCGAGACACCCAGATGGGGATGATGTCACATACCAGAACTGATAGAAAGTGGTTAATCCAGTGGACATTTGCTGACCCCCACCAAAAGCACCAGATTGCCCAGTCGCCCCGCCGGCACCAGTTCGAGAGCCAGGCGGGAGTGGTTGCTGAATGAAGTTCGTCTGTCAAAGCAGGAGTCATGATTGACAGCACTATGAGAAATCTGGACCAAGCTTACGAAGACAGCACTAGCGCCTGTAGGTACAGGATGACCGAGCATCAACAGGGGTGACGATATTCGTAGGGACAGATTTTCATACCATAATACTGTAAAACGGAATAAGTTTAAAGGTGAGATCGGAAATGAAAAAAAAAAAAACGTACGGAGAAACGCTCCGCCAATTCAACAACAGCGATCACTGTCGGAGGGCCTTAACAAAGTGTATATCGAGGGTATAAAGAAAGGTATTTACTGTATGCGGTCCAGGGAATTGCGTCGGACACACGACGAAGAGTGGCCAACTCTTCTTCAGTGGGGAATTCGAGTCCCTCGTGAGCGCTATCGACATCATCGTCAGTGTCTACGATGGGTGAGTCCTTCTTTTCAAGGGAGGAATCGTCCTGAGCATGGTAGTGATCTGCCTCTGCTTTGGTGCTCATCTTGGACTGGGCGCTGACGGAAGAGCAGGGTCAAGAAGAGCAGGCGATTACGCTTCTTTTCCCGTCCTCTTAAAGGTTTCCTCGATAGGCACAAACTTTGTGTTCTTGGCGAAAGGTATCAACCAACCACAATGATGCCCGTCGTGTTGAACCTGGTAGCTGGGCTCCCGCTTCAGCTCCCTTCAGCTCCCACACCTGAGGGCGAGCGCATGGCACTGACACGATTTGATTGATTGGAATGACATTGGCAGTTTCTTTGGGTGAGCGTGCCAAGCTTTTGGGCTGTAACACAGCGTAACACTCATATTGAACGAGAGACCGTATCTCAGCCTCTGGAGGGCCAATTACGGACTTTTGAGATGAAACCTCTTTGCAGATGAGGCTTACTGCATGACTCTGCCTGCGATCGTCAGCGCCAACGTACCGCTCGGTCGCTCCATCGAGATAGTTAGATCGTCTTGGCCAAAGTCTGCAAAACAGTCACACGACTCTATCATGGCGACGTGTCTTGGCAGCATGTGGATTTCTCGAGACAAGTACCTTGTACCTGCCAATGTGAACGCCACTCTCCGT
>JBBPRJ010000275.1:0-11940 GCA_038092975.1 Chalciporus piperatoides | reverse complement strand
CAACCGCGGAAACTCAGTTATCCTACTTTGGCCCATAACGAAACTGATGTCTAGGGAAACAATTCCTTTAGGTTTGATTGATTAACACAATAAAGCAAACTTCCACCAAGACTTCCACATTGCATGTGGAATTTCAACTACCCCACCTCTTTTCTGCCGCATCAGATACGCTGCTTCATCTGCTCGCTCCCCCCATATACGTATATTATTATCTTATACTTAAAACTATCCGATTCCAGCTGTACTCCACGCGCCGATTTCCCCGCTTTCTCGCGCATCTGTCGTGTTTGCTTTCGAGTCGATGTTCGATTGTTTTATTCAGCAAGCAATGTAATTCTTAGGTTCGTGATGAGTCTTGCGACGATAGCCAAGTTCCCCCTCGGTAAGGCATTGAGATAAGCTTTCGCTCGCCTACATAGCCTGATTCGCGAATGATCTGCACAACTGTAAACCTTCGTAATGCAGGGGAGAAAATCGGAGATGAAACGAACATCGACTCCGACACAAACGAGTGTGAGTGCCGTCGGAGCACGAAGCGAGAGTGGTCTATGTCGCAGGCATTAACGTCAATCTTCTTGAGATGGAGATCGAACTGCGCTCGCACAAGGACCTACAAGGGCATCTTGTCATGTTCTTCATACGCGAGCGATGACGAGCTGCCATGAAGGTCGCGGAATTGTCTCAATCATCCATCAATGTGAGATTTGCAAAGTAAACATGGCGCTAGACTCGATGCACCAGGATTTGGCCCGGGGTTACGAGAGTCGAATACGGGGAACGAAAGCCAGTATATCGCTATGCATGAAGTGTTGGGCTGGTGCAAGTGAAGCTTTGCAGTCGTTGGACAATGGATTCCAGCAACAAGTATCTTTCCAAGAAAGGTAATCATACAAGTTGCCTCCGCTGTTCCGATTGCGTACCGCCACTGCTGCAAGTCAACTGACTCCTGCCCAGCAGCGAGTAAGCTCTGCACTTCTACGAGCCGCACCGACCCTTGCGTCGCTAGCCAACATGGACGTATCAACATTGCCCAAGGTTGAAGAGGAGAAAGCTCGTCACTCGAGGCGTGTCAAGCTCAAGGAATTGAACATTTCCCTGGACTCGCCAGGTCTGTTACAGTTCACAATGGTATTGGTCACTCTCACCGTGTCTCACGGCGGTAATAGAATCCTCGAAGCTCGACTCCTCTCTCAAGCGTCATACCGCGCTCATCAAGCGCATGCGTCAGTCAATCGGCGCAGATAACCGTGACCAGATCATCAAAGACATTGACTCACTTTCGCTCGAGAAATACATCGACGAGATTGCGGGCGCCGCACTGGAAGGCACTGGGCGTTGCAGAACAGAGAAAGATGTCTGGGCTGCTGTGGAGGTAAGAAGCGCTGGGCGAGTGCGAGCTGCTATTGACAGTACACTGATTTCCTCCCAGACAATATGCACTCTCCACAGACGATTCCCAAAATCCTTTACACCCGCTTTCGTGAATCTGTTATCCTCTGCAATCGCCGCTCCGTCAAGGGCAACACTCTCCGCTCTTCCTCCCGATCAGCGTGAGAAGGAGGACACTGCAAGAGTCACTCGGCAACGGCCAGTCCTTCGGGTGTGTTGTGAACTTGCTCTTGTTGGTGTCATCAGAGATTCTCCAACAAGGAGCGGCGGAGAATGGATAATGAAGGTTATCAAAGAATTGGTCCGTCGTATTCTGCTCTCAGATACGGTCTAGCTGACGTTTTCCTTAGTTGTCAAATGACCCCACCCTATCTTCTTTGCCCCTTCTCTCTACGTTCCTAAAGTCGTATGCTCGCCCGTATCTCGGATTGATGCCGCCGCAGACGAAGCAGATACCGAGCGACTCAGAACCCGGCACATTATCCTCTACCACCACAAGTGAAATGCAAGGTGCCTTTCCCCCTCTTCTGAACGAAGACGAAGAGCTGGTAGAGCCTGATATTCGAGATCGGTTCAAACGCATGTGTGAGGGCTACTTTGATAATGTGGCCAAGAAACTTGTCATCGAGCACAAGGTATGCCTACTTTTTGGTCACAGTTTGGCTGTGTCTGGATTTTGGTCGTAGCGCCTTCAAGAACAAGACCGCCGAAACCACGAAGCATATATTCGCTCGGGCGAGATATTCGAAGACAGGCAACAGGCATACGAAAGGATGACAAAGGGATACGAGAAACTTCTCGCGAGCTGCCAAACGTATGCACCAGTCTTCGGGCGTTCTGCTTCCAATTAACCCTCTACTTTCAGTCTTTCCGAATTACTCTTTCTTCCTATGCCGTCACTACCAATTGTCTCTCAGAAGTCGGATTCTATCCAGATTGGGTCCAACGCCGGCGGAATTCTTTCGGAAGACTCGGAAGATAACATGTATACCTCTGGTGGCAAGTGGGAGGATGAAGAGGAACGAAAATTCTTCGAGGACATTCAAGACTTGAAGGACTTTGTGCCTAAGAGCGTTCTAGGTATTGAATCTGAAGAAAGAGTTGACACGGCGGCCAATGAAGAGAAAGAGAAAGTCGAGAAGGAAAGGGCCGAAGCGGATGCGAAGAAGTTGGAACAGGAGCTGGAGGGACTCAAAGCTAATGGGGAGGTACACAATGGGTTCTCACATTCAGACGATCAATCAGAAAGCATGGACGAGGAAGAAGGGTAAGTTCGGTGTCACTTCGTAGACGTACTCACGGCGATGTCCCAAATTATTCAGCGCAATCACACCCACACCGACGTCTCCCAAACCGTCGAGCCCCGCGTCATCTCCGCAACTCGCACCCCAGGGACCGTCGCAGCTTCTCAGTGCACTTCTCGCTCGTCTCCCGGATGCCACGAATCGAGCCATGATTGATCAAGCCGCAGTAGACTTCGCGTTTCTAAACTCCAAAGCTGCCAGAAAGAGGCTCATTAAAGTGTGTTCTATCTGATTCTCTTCGGGCAGCTGATGAATGTGAATTAGTTCTTAACTACAGTTCCAAAAAATAGGACCGACCTGCTACCTCATTATGCTAGGCTCGTTGCAACCTTGAATAAGTATATGCCGGATATAGGATCGGAGCTGGTTGCATCCGTGAGTTGTTTGAGCGTCTCGCCGCAATTCGGACGCATAAATTAATTGAGCTCTCAAGCTGGACGAAGAATTTCGGTATTTACAAAGGAAGAAGAATGTAGTCAAGGAGCTTGCTGAGACCCGAACCAAGGTATGTCCGTTCGATGCGTAAACATCAATTCTTACTTACCTTTCTTGGTAGAACATTCTCTTTCTGTCAAACTTGACCAAGTTCCACATCGTCCCATCACACTTGATTTTACACATGTTCAAAGTCTGCCTTGATGATTTTTTGGGAACGAACGTGGAAAGTGTCGCTCTTTTGCTGGAAGGATGCGGGCGCTTTCTTCTTCGGAGCGAGGATACTAGAGAAAGGTTCGGTACCATGGTACGATCTGTTTGGATGCGATAATTCAGCAAGCTTACCGTTCAGTAGCTCGAGCTCATGAGGCGCAAGCAAAGCATGCAACATTTTGATCAAAGACAAATTCTCCTTCTCGAGAATGCATATTACCAGGTTTGATTCAATAGGCGATATGGGGGAGCACGATACTGACGGTCTACGCCATTCCACGTAGTGCAATCCACCCGAACGTGCCCCACGTGTAGAGAAGGAACGGTCTCCGATCGAGCTTTTCATCCGCCACCTTATCCATGATGTCCTTGCTAAGAAAACCATCGACAAGGTGCTCAAGCTCATTCGAAAGCTCGATTGGGACGACCCGCTTGTCCAGCGTTCTCTCCACAAGGTCTTCACGAAACCATGGAAAATCAAATATAGCCATATCAGCTTACTCGCGATGTTGACATATGACCTGCAGCGCTATCACCCTGGCTTTGCTATATCTGTTGTCGATCAAGTCCTGGAAGACATACGGCGAGGGCTGGAGCAAAATGTATACAGCATGAACCAGCAGCGGATTGCGCTGATGAAGTACCTTGGAGAATTATACATCTACCGCCTAGTTGGTTCTACTCTGGTGTTTGATACGCTGTGGTTGCTTGTCACGCTCGGACATCGTCAGTTCTATTCTCCCATTTCCGGATCCCTGGGCTCACATCATTCCACAGCTGATGGCCAGCCATTGCCGCGTCAACCCTGTGTACTTGACATGCCTGATGATTATTTCAGGGTCCGCTTGGTTTGCGTTATGCTAGACACGGTTGGAATGTGTTTCGACAGGGGGAGTCAGAAGAGGAAACTGGACAACTTTTTGGTATTTTTCCAGGTGAATGACTTTTCTTGTCCGTCTTGCCGAGATACTGAAAGCTTTCTCAGTATTACGTTCTGTGCAAGGAAGAGCTCCCTATGGAAGTGGATTTCATGTTGTCGGACTCCCTTGAGGTACGGTGAATCTTTTTTATTCCACATGTAATATCCTCACCACTGTCCAGGCAATCCGACCCAAACTAGCCATGCCAAAGTCATTCGAGGAAGCTGCCACGGCAGTTGATGAAATGTTCCATACTGCCAAGCAAAATGCCGGATGTGAGTTGCCCTGGTAGTTTTTCTTTCATAGCTAACCACGCCGCCCAAAGTGGCTCCTGAGGGTGATAGCGGTGATGATAGCGAGGACGACGGCGAAAGACCTCAACAAGTCGAGGAAGACGACGAGGACGTGGTTGGCCAGGAGTCTGCAGTAAGTACCGTATTTCTTTTTTCTGGCGCAAGCTGAAGATATGTCATATCACAGAACGAAGATCGCGCTCCTTCGCCTGATCCTGTCGTGGTGCTGTCTGCACAAGAACACCTTGGTCCCTCGGAGGAAGCTGATGCAGAGTTCGAAAAGGAGCTGGCCAAAATCATCACTGAGTCGTCGGTTGAGTCGCGAAAGATTGACAAGAGGGCGGCTTGGTGGGATTCTGCCGTGCTGGCTCCAGGTGCTCGAAAGAAGCGCGGCGATGAGAACGAGACCGAAGCTGATGCAGAAGGGAACGCAGCAAATGGGGAATCGGTAATGAATTTCACGGTCATCACGAAGAAAGGAAACAAGCAACAGGTGTTTCAGGCGATGTTCATTGCGACGACTTTTACTGATCGATTATGTAGACGCGACACCTGTCTATCCCTGCCGAGTCGGCCCTTGCTGTACATACTCGTTCGGCGCAACTTCAGGATAAAGTGGAGCAGCAACACCTAAAGCGTTTGGTTTTGAACTACGAGCAGAACCAAGAGGCTGAGGAGCTGAAAGGTAGTTTCTATGAATCCGATGGTCGGACAGGATAATAACAATTCGTGTGACAGCTCTGGAAAGCCGAAGCCGCACTGGTGCCATCAAGATCCGCTTGGTTGGCTGACGGACTTGACTATCGCCTCGCACTGGCATATGTCAAGCATCAAGCATACACCGGCTCACCGCCTCGAGAGCAGCTTTGTCGCTCCGTGGCGATAGCCGTGGGCATCTACCCACAGCTTCGCACTTCCGGCCAAGACTCACCTCCATCATCATGACCCGATTGAGGCGGGACGTGCTCCGCCTCAGACATTTACCACCAACGCTAGGTTTAGCAGCCCGCTTGACGACCTTTATGTACCCCGACGATCACGAATCTTCTACCATCGGCCTTGTAGTCACAGGTTAACCACAGCGATGTTGAATCGAGTTCCAATTACGAATGTAACACCTGCACACAATGCCTCCGTCTCGGAGCTACTTCGACAGCCATAGGGCGTCGGATTGCCCTTCATTAACGGCGCGAAGGGTCATCGAGAGAGAAAACCTATGCGATTGCCGGCTCGAGTGATGTCTCAACAGTATCGACGTGTGACGCATTCCTTACAACATTTCTTTGAAAAATGCGAAGCTTTTAGATCAGACACCACCCCGAGTTTCCGCCCATCGCGCCGCTAGTACAGGGTTTCGTTTCAAGTGCCGGTGCACTGTCTCCGCCAGTAGGAACAGCTGATACAAGATAAAAGGTCTGGGCACCTACCAGTGGACGGGTTCTGTGGGCGCGCAGGTCGTAGAGTGCCAGTGGGGAGTTTTGGTTGAAGGGGTCACCACGTCCGAAGTGCAAAGTTCTCCAAGTCTCTCACCTTGCTCTCGCCTTCAGTCTATCACGTCTCTCGCCAAGAGCCTTGACTGGTCCAAACTCCTTTTGCCTTCAAAACGTCGAAATCGTAGCATTCCAACTTTCCGAGTTCATGCAAGATTCCGACGACAACTACTTCTCGGACGATCTGGTACTCGATGACCAGACAATCGCTCTACTTGATGAAGAAGAATCCAAGTTCAAACGTAATACCACTAGCCAGACTCAGCAAGACGTTGGACCCCCACCCAAGCGTCAAAAGACAACATCGGCATGGCAGCCTCAATCCGTTAACAAGACATTTCGCCACACAGACACATTGGATGACTTGGACGATCTTCCCGACGTCTCCGTTCGGCACGATGGTACATACAATTTCCAAGATAAGCAAGGGCTTCCTGCACCCATGAGTCGAGCAGGAGTTGCTCCGAGACCACCTGCACCGCCGCCAGTCTCAAGGCCTACTACGACTGCTCCTACTTCTCGAGGTGCTGTACCTCCGATACGCAGCGCTTCCGTGTCACTTCCTGTAAGACCGACGCAGCCTCAGTCTCGTCCACCTCCTTCGCGCGGGACGCGGGTTACCCCATCACCCGCCCCATCACAAGGAATATCATGGACGCAATCACAATCTCTATCACAAGGAGTATCTCGGAGTCAGCCAAGGCCACCCCACCCACGGCAACCGCCTCAACCACCCCAACGGGTGGCGAGCACCTCATCCGCGACAGTCTCCGATACCCATGTTCCAGAATTACTTCGACAAATAGAAGAGGTTTGGTCTTTGCCGTAATGACTGGGATCGTGGGTTATTCAAGGAAACTTCCCCTAGCTTCGAAAAGAGAGGGACGCAAAGCTGGCTGAGATGGAGTCCGTCCTCGAGGCAAAGTTTTCCAAAGAAGGTGAAGTGACTATCCTTAGAAAACGTTTAGAGAAGGTGCATGAAACGGCGCTTTATGCTAGTCCATTCCTGACGAGTGTCGGGTTTGATGTAGACAGCACAAGAACACTCTGCTCAGATTGCAAAACTCAAGACGGCTAAAGAAGAGTCCGACGCGAAACACCTTGTATTGCAGAAGCAGTATGAAGTGGAGAAAGAACGACTGAAAACAGAATTGACGTTCAGAGTAAGAATTGCCTATGTCTTTGCATGGATTGATCAAATGTTTCTCAGCGCCATGAGATAGAGACATCGACAAGGAAGCCTCCCATATCGCATCTGTCTAAGAATGGTGCTTCCCAAGCGACCCAACCGGTGTCCTCCCAAATTCAAAGATGGGGCCAAAGTAGCACTGCAGGCCCTTCGCGCATAGTTCCGGAGAGTCCACATCGCTCACGCTTTGGTGTCATATCAGGCTTTGAAAAGCCAAAGAAAAGCACAACGGTGGAGACAAGAGGCCTTCCATCGGGATTCCAGACAGGTCCTCCACGTTCACAGAAAATTGTGTCAGGACACAATGACGAAGAAACATCATTATTCGTTGCCCCTGTGAGTACCATATAGTTGCAGGCCGACCAAGCTAAACGCAACTCCTAGAATGAGTCCTTTCATGTCCCAGCTGCCTTTCCCCCGTCTCAGGGGTCGAGTAGTCGATTTCCCCAGCCCGATATATTTGCTGATCAGATGGACGACAGTGGTGCCATCGACAGCTTTATCTCTCAACCTGATAATGACGAGAATTTAATGGACAATCGTGTTCCCGCCACGACTCCTACTGCAGAAGATCCTGTTGTTGCCCTTCTTCCTAGTTGGAATGTTGTCGTTCGTGCTTTTGCTCTTCGTCTGTATCTGCGCTAATATTTGACAGCTTCATGGCATCATATTGATGCATGTGCCGCGAGGATCAAAGACCCCGACCCTGCAATTACTTGTGTCTGCGTCCATAGCAGATACACAACAGCTTCAATTCTACAGTGCTGCACTGATGCGAATATTTGATACCCTTGGGCGTATCTCCAATCATCCCGAAGAATCTTTCGATCACCTGGCCAGGGTTATGTGCACTGCTCTATGTGAAATCGCTCAGATATTAACAAGTAACAATCTGGTTCGTACCTTTGCTGCTTGTTCACAGGGCATCCTTCTGAGTGCTTATAGATCACCCCGCTGACAGCCATTCTGAACTTACTTGTCGACCTTTCGTGTATGTTACCGTCATTTCATGCCATCCTATTACCGCAGCGCGTCGAGCACGATGAGCCACCGCAATTGCTTGGGGTGCTACATCTAATCATTCAAGACCAGCTCCAGTCGCTCAACATTAAAAACGGAGAACATCTTCCCGAGCTTTCAGCTCTCGGGAAAGAAACATTATCTCTTTTTAATGCACTCGTTTGGCGAGCTCCCGACGACCTCGAGGATAGGTGAGCTTGTTGCCACGGGTTCTGCGTCATTGCTAACTGTCAATGTAGCTTGAGCATCTCTTCGATCGACCCTTGTTTGTTCATGACGCTGCTTCAACACAACCGTCCTATGTGGTTCCTCATAGAAAGCATGCGGGTGCTCCTTTGGTTGTCGACGAGTATGGCCCACATGTCCTTTATAGCCTCCTGACGAACATCATCGTAGGGCGGAGTCTATTTCGTACACTACTCTCAAATCCTGAGAACGAGCAAACGGGAAACAATAACGGATCCGTGGATCCTGTGCATCCTCCACTTATCGACCGAGCATGTTCTCTCCTCACTGATACCGAGCACAAAGGACCAGAGGTACTGTTTTCAACAATCCCTGTTGTCTTCCTCGTCTCAACAGCATTCACAGGCAGATGAACTCAAGAGGCTCATCATCATGTTCCTTGGAATCCTTTCGAGTTCTCACCCTGACGCTTATTCTCTACTCGTCGAGGCTGAAGTGCTGATTCCATCTATCATTCTCTCTCTCAATCAGCTGGTCATACCGATCTGGGACGAGGACGAGGCGCTCTTCAATGACCCGCAGGTTGCGTCGAGGTATGATGAGCTCACATTGACCTGCAGACGTTTTTGGCGAACTCACTCCTGGGAGCGCAGAACGATCCGTATAATAAATCACGCAACACTACTGCTTCACCATCTCGTGATGGGCGAAAACGCGACCCTTGATTTGCGAGACCGTCTTTGTCGCTCGCCAATGAAGATTTATCCCGGACTGATCCATCTCTTCATCATGACGTTCGGTCGGCTCGGTTACGCGACCCCGCCACGCTGGCTTGATGCGGCGGATAGGAATCAACTCTTGCAAGTCACAGGTTGGTGGTACTAGCACAATGGCGGGATACACCCACTGACGATGGGCACACAGAACTGGCCAGACCTTTACTCGAGCTGGCCATCCAAGGTCCTGAGCTAGACTCCATATGGGAGACTTATCACGATGAGGGAGAAGAGAATGATGAAGCTGCTATGGATGTCGACGACGAAGAAGTGGAAGCTCAGAAATTTGCGGATTTGTGACTTTCACCAGTAGTATGTACAACATATCAATCCAAGCTTTGGTGTACCTATAGGAGAGGAAATAATGCAGGGAGTGATAGGGAGGCAATAGGGAAAGTCAATCAAGACTGAGCTGCATCAGCCGACGCAGGTCCCAGAGTCTAGCAGGTGTTGTCAGAATCGCATCCTCTACAGTCAGGGACGCGGACACAGCTACCTCGCGACAAAACTTCTTCCTCCATTGCATATGCCTTTTTTCGAGCTTCGACAAGGAGTCGAGCGCCTGTGATCTCTTTAATGAGAACGCACATGCCTCCAGTCTGTACTTGGAGCTCCAACGACGCCGAATCTTGACCTACAAGAGAATGAGTTCGCGAGAACAACGCGCACTGAATCAACCCTACTGCATGTGGTGACACCAATAGTGTCGTCATGTTCCCGGGATCATCGACGAGATGTGGTACGATGATGGAAGATATTTCTCCGCCACTTTCGAGCCACATTTGCCAGAGACAGTCTTCCCAATCCAGCAGACGCGATCCGAACAAGTAAAATCGCTCCGCACACCAGATCGGGTGGTCGCGGGGGAGGGCGACAGGCGCAAGCGACCTCGATGAGAATGCCCTGTTGGTTGCGTTGCTCAAGATGACCAGACGGCTAATGTTGGTGGGTAGTCCTTTAATCCAGCTCGCGTGGCTCGAAGTGACGGGTTTGGGGATGCCGTTGGGAAACAAGACGACTTGCGACGTACGCGCGAAAAATCGAGCTATGTTGAGATAGACGTTGGATGAGGCGCCGTTGATCGACGGCACGCAAAGGACGTGTACCGATGTGGTTTCGGAGACGATCGTTGTCGCCAGGGAACCTTGCAAGGTTTTGTAGTCAGTCGAGTTGGGCGCGTGGGTGGTCACGACCACGAGAGACACTGGGCCTGGCCACGCGGTGATGGAGCTGAGAATTTGCTTAATGTGGGAGTCCTCGACCCAGAGACAGGCTGTGAGATCTGATTCATAGCCTGGGTGAGCTTGTATAACGAACGTATCCAGATGGGCTTGGGGTGGAAGTCCACGGAAAGTGGCAGAAATTCGTTGAGAGAGTGTGACGTTCAGGAGCGTTGGTGATTGCTTGCCCTGAGATCCGGCGGCGGGACGGTCCAGAGTGTATGTTCGTGGCTCGGAAGGCTGAGGCAGGGCACTGTGAAGAACCAGTCGGCAGAGCGCATGTTGAAACCTGATGGTGAAGAAGACGATGCTGAGGCAGCAGTAAAGTGTCACAAAAGTGCGCAGTCGCCAGGTACGCCCACTACATATCCTCCGGAGTTCATCCGATAGAAATCCAGCGGGATCCGCGACGAGTTGTTTTGCCGGCGAGAATCGTCCCAAGCGCGACTGTCCGGCGAGGCCATCCTCGAGGGTATGAATGTGGGTTTTCTCGTCCACGAAAGTGAGAGTGATTTGACCGGATGTTGTGCGAACGCGGTGAAGATGACCGCCGCTGGATAGGTGACTTTGGTAGCTACCTGAGCTCGTAATCGACGCTTGTGGCCTGCCAACACTCAGATTTGAAGGAACAGATTTACTTCGAGGCAAATCCGAGTCCATGGCCCGTCGACGTTGCTATTAGGAGGCCGGATGACGTCACTCTTCGCATTTAAATTGACGATCCTCCCCCCATAACTTTCAACTACCACTATGACCACCTCCCTTGACCATCTCAAGAAAACAGGTACTACCGTCGTCGCTGACACCGGCGATTTTGAATGTGTGTTGGTGCTCCTGTAGTTCTCTCAGGTGCTCATACAAGTTTCAATAGCAATCGGCGTGTACACACCACAGGTATATATCCTGAGTGTATCACCACACGAACATGTATTCACCACTCAAAGGATGCCACGACAAATCCGTCGCTCCTTCTTGCTGCGGTAAATCGGCCACAATACGCAGCCCTCGAAGATATCGCTGTCCAATATGCCAAGAGTAAGGGTGGAACACTTGATGACCAGGCCTGCTATGCCATGGATCGGCTTGTGAGTCATTCACTCAAAGAATATCAACGTATTTCGATGTCCAGGCTTCTTACCCTACTTTGTTGGGCAGTTGGTAGAGTTTGGCAGGGAGATCTTGAAAATAATTCCTGGTCGAGTCTCCACCGAGATCGATGCCCGTCTGTCGTTCGATCGGGAGGCGACGAAATCCAAGGTAAGTTCCCCCTCTGTCATTGTTTTGTGACTCGTGGATGTGAACTCTGATTACTTTCCGCCAGGCCAGGGAGATTATTGCTCTCTACGAGTCCCTTGGTATCAATAAAGAGCGAGTCCTCATCAAGATTGCGTCGACCTGGGAAGGCATCCAAGCTGCCAGAGATCTCGAGCAGCAACATGGGATTCATTGCAATCTGACGCTCATGTTTGGATTCGTTCAAGCCGTCGCGTGTGCTGAAGCTGGAG
>JBBPRJ010000274.1:0-11945 GCA_038092975.1 Chalciporus piperatoides | reverse complement strand
CTATCCTGTGATTTGTTTCAGCAGTCACTAGTCACCTCAGAAACTGCAACGAAATCGTTTACCCACCAGCACTTCACAGTACTTGTAGCGTGACTATGAGGAGAATCTGACGGTTACACATCACATTGATTCACAACGTCGTTAGATCAAGAAAACTCGTTTATTCTTACGCCAATGATTGTTCCCTATCTACGACCAAGCATGAAAAACACACGGTGAATGTTTCATACTGATGATATACAGAGATTCGGGGTCGCTTTTTGCCCTTGTTCCCCTACATACACGAACTCAGAGACCTGGCAAGCAGGGTGATATCGAATGTGTGCAACGTAGAACCTGGAGAGATCTCAAGCCTTGAGCTGAGCACGGAGGTTTGCTTCGAGAGGGCCCCGAGGACGAATGTATTGTACATAGGCACCATCCCTATCACCAGGTCAGATCTGGAAGGTCAATAAGTGAAGTGCGATACGTACTGCAATACACGCTTCTCCTCCTTTAGCCTGAGGTACTCCTCACGGTTGACGTTAGTGAATCCCCACTTCTTGGAGACAATGATCTTCTGACGACCGGGGAACTTGTAGCGGGCACGGCGGAGAGCCTCTTGGATGACGTGGGCGTTGCCATCCTTACAACGGATGGAGAGGATGATCTGACCAATGTTGACACGGGCAACAGTGCCATACGGCTTGCCCCAGGCACCACGCATACCAGTCTGCAGCCTGAGTGGAAAGGCGTCGGGAATAGGGTTCCACAGAGGTAAATGGACACGCACCTATCAGCTCCAGCACAAGACAACATCTTGTTGATTCTCAGGACGTGGAAGGGGTGGACTCGAACACGCAAGTGGAAGGAATCCTTTCCAGAGGTCTTGGTGACATATTTGTTGGCACAAATACGAGCGGCTTCGAGAGCTTCAGATGAAAGCTGCTCGTACTCATCAGAGACGAGGTGACAGCAGAATGGGAATTCGTCGACGGAGGCACGCTTGCGACCAAGATCGTAGATACGAATCTAAATTGTGGAGCATATGAGATTTAAGGGATAGTTGGCCTGTGGGAATGAGACGAGCCTTGGAGTCGGGAACACCACGGTTGTAGCGGGACTTGGGGTAGGGTTTGTTCTTGCAGTAGCGGTAGCAGCGAGCTGGACGACGACCCATTTTTGGCGGGTTATCTGAGAAGAAAAAAAAGGTCAACAACATTGTCACTCCGTGACGTCCAAGTCCATCCAGCCGAATCCCAAGTCCATCCAACCGAATCCAAGCCCATCCAGCCGAATCCAAGCCCCCATCAGCCCGTCCAGCCCATCCTTCCAAACGCCAGAGTTCCGAAAGACTGGAAACTGGACTCACAAAATACACGGGGGAGCGAACGAGAGCGACTTGAGAGGAGAAGGGGATTTATAAGGTGGGAATTCTTCGGACAATTTGAGTGCATTACAAATCCCAAAGCTGAGTCAACACACAGCAAATATTGACTTCTACCTCCATTCACTGACAAGATGCATCCAACATTCGCTTGTCTTTCCAAAGCCTCACGACGCGCTCTGACACCAAAGCGGGGAAATAAAGATTTTTACAAAGGTGCGAACAACAAATTCGTACCAAACTTGCCCTCTGACCTCGACTTCGCCACTGGATACCCCCAGGCACGCGTCAGGCCGCGCTTCCAGGTGGTCACCGTACTGGTGCCCCAGGTCGATTCGTCATTCGTGGAACGTCTAAATACCGCCTCCTCGATGAAAAAGTTCGCGTTTTCGTTGGACCTGGCATCGAGGAAATTACAGCGTCCGAGGTACGGCCCACTCCATCGCGGCGCACGGAATTCTCACCTATCCATCTCTTTTCTACCTTTCCGACCCATCCCGACGTGTAGCTTAAGCCATACGTACATGTTGCAACCAAGTTAACACCTCAAAACCGTCGTGACGCTCAGCTCCTCGTACCACTTCTACCAGTGGTGGGCGACGCGAAGCGGCCGTGACGCTCCCACGCCACCTTGAAAGAGGGAAGAGATTCATGAAACCGTGCTATGCAGGCACGAGTTTCGTCGGAATGTTCCTCGCAAAAGATGTTTGGACCACAGACTATGTTTATGCTACACCTTTTCCTGTAACACTAATACTAATAGATCCATGATGTGTGACGCGTCGTGGCAGGTCGTGGCACATTCTTCGCCAATCATTCGAAACATTTACACAAATCGCCGCAATTGATGCACGAGTACATTTATGGCTCGCGTGCGAACAGTGGAACGAACGATCCGGACATGCCGTGATTTTCCGACAGATCTTCCTACCATAGACTCTGGGAGGCTGACTTTTCTACCACTACGTCCATCCGAGGCCCTCATGACCCGGTCACCTGGTCCACCGCCAGTCATCATATTTCCTGTTGAATTCTCCGACGTATGGCTTTTAAGCGCACCCGCTAGGTGTTCCCCGAGTTCGACGCGGCCACCTTCATTCTGCACCCATGCTCAGCACTCTCTTGCCCCTCGCTGCTCTTGTGGGCACAGCTGCCGCAGTGCCTGCTGGCCACTGGGTCAACACCTGGGTTGCCATGCCCCAGCTGACAGAATACTCCAACGTGCCCAACCCACCATTTGTACGTCTCCCTACTCATATTTTTCACTCGTTCGCTAACCCTATTACAACCGCGCGACATTACAGAATGGCACGGACTCCATCTTCACGAACTCGACTATCCGTCAGACACTCCATACCTCTATTCCCGCAACGTCTTACATCCGCATCCGCATCTCTAACGCTTTTGGCGTGAACGACCTTCCCATCACTCAAGTTGGTGTCGGCCTTCCTCTCAATGGTAGCGCTGGAACGCCTGAGATCGTCCCTGGATCGATGGTCCCACTCACGTTCTCTGGAAACCAGTCGATCATCATTCCCAACGGTGCTCAGGTTGTCTCAGACCCGATCTACTTCCCGCTGGAAGCCCAACGGATGGTCACCGTGGATCTGTACTCCGAACAAGGCCAGCAGGGCTTCTATATCACTAGTCATCCCGGAAGTCGTACCACCAGCTGGTACAGCTTTGGAAACTATGTCGGAACGCCAAATATGACCGACCCTTCGACACAAAGCGAGGCTCACTGGTGAGTGGGTTCGGTGATTATTTCTTGAAGAGAAAATGGAGCTGACGACGAGCAGGTTCTTCTTAAGCGGGATCGAGACATGGTCTTCTCCCGAAACGAGTGGATGGGCGATTGTCGGTGATAGTATCACTGACGGTCGTGGAAGTGACACCGACAGGAACGACCGGTCTGTTTTTCTCGTTCTCGTTCAATGTCTCGGATTACTTACGACTACGCTTCTAGCTGGCCAGACCTCGTATTGAGACGCATGCAAGAGAACCCATTTACGTCCAAGATCGCCGTCCTCAACCAGGCAGCAGGTGGTAACCGTATCCTCTACGACGGTCTCGGACCCAACGCGCTCGGCCGTATCGACCGCGACGTCCTCGCCCAATCGGGTATCAAATACACCATGATCTTTGAAGGTGTCAATGACATCGGCACCGCTCCAACCGACCCCGCATCCCAGCAAGTGGTAGGTGACCGGCTCATCCAAGCCTATCAGCAAATCATCTCGCGCGTTCACACCTTTGGTTTCCCCATCTTCGCGGCCACGATTACCCCGTTCTGCGCTCCCAACGCCAACGCATCCATTCAACCTTATTCGGACCCCGAACGCGAAAAGACGCGCATGAAGGTAAACGATTGGATCGTGAACAGCGGGGCATTCGATGGAGTGATCGATTTCGCGAGTATAGTGGCGGATCCTACGAACTCGTCGATATTGAACCCAGCGTATAACTCTGGGGACTTTTTGCATCCCAACGTGGCGGGTTATACAGCGATTGCGAATGCATTCCCGCTCGAGCTTTTTGAGCAGCACGCGTCGGGAGTGCATGGGTTCTGAGAGGGGTTGGGTGTGGTAGATTTCAAATGGTAGATGGTATGGCCGTCTAAGGCGTCGTGGACTGAAGTTTGGTGTATCTTCGATAATCAAATCACGTCGCTATTGGACGCGATGCATAACACCCGAGATCGGCAAGTGGGTTTCAATGCCTTGAATTGTCTCGACGTCACTCGTCGTTGACGCGCTATTTTGAGCGTTTGGAGGATTGTGTCGGGCATACACATGGATCGACAGCACATATGGACCTTCTTAGAGTACGAGTGCCACATCCCGGGGAGACTCGCCGAAGATAAGATGAGATCGATCGGTCAATAAATAGTTGATGCACCGTGTATATCGCATCCTTCGAATGACAAGAAGCGCGGCGACGAGACGGAATGAGCATGATCTGGGGGACGAAGCGCAGGAGCATGTGCTCGCTGTGATGCCTTCGACATCGGGGACCCAATGCCTCGGCACGACATAAAGCGGTAAAGTAGCTGCCAGAGTGTGCAGACAAGCCTCACGAGACCCAAAGTACTTTGAACGGTTCTGAGACTCCCTCGGAGGATACGGCACTAGTAGTCGATACAGCTTCCGAA
Organism: Chalciporus piperatoides; assembly: GCA_038092975.1. Classification (NCBI taxonomy): domain Eukaryota; kingdom Fungi; phylum Basidiomycota; class Agaricomycetes; order Boletales; family Boletaceae; genus Chalciporus; species Chalciporus piperatoides. The sequence goes on along the minus strand of JBBPRJ010000274.1, from coordinate 7,428 downwards.
TACTAAATGGCTAATGACGTTGATGATCCTATGTGGCGGATCGTCGCGCGTGCTTTTGGATTGTATATCACTGGGCTAGAGATTGAAAACGGTGGAAGGGAGCCAAAACATAATATGACCATGGACCTAACATTGGACGTAGCTTTTGTGTATTTCTGGGTGCTCGCGAGCCCCTACCCACTGAAGTATTATCTCCGGCTGACCAACGGTAGACAGAAACCTAGCCCAAGGGTCCGGGTTGCCCAGCACAGGTACGTACGCTCGGCGAACTCGGGCATCCTTAGACGAAACCCCACAGAAGGAACGGACGCGAATTTGCCACAATTCGGGAAGCTTACCAAGTAGCCCTTATCCATTCTCTTATCCACAACCCGGCCCATGTCCGTCATCGCAGGATTCAGAAGACGAACCCACTTCGTGATGCGCCATTTCTCAGGCACGAATGCACCATAGGACGAATTTGAACGACAAAAAGAGTACCGCGCCATTCCCCCCACGTTCTGCGGCGCACTATCAATGTGTACCGTAGCCAGGCTGTGATATCAAACTGCCCGAGTTGAGACTACTGCCCCGCGAAGATTCACTGTTATTTCACGTGTCTCGCCGAGTTGATCAGATGTCTTGGACAAGCACCTTTTGGGAGGGGTGTGATTTGACGAGTTGTTGGTTATGATTTGCCCGTTATCAGGACGGGAAGGCAGTGCAAAGCGAAGGTCTTTTCGGGAGTCTGGAATCAATCTAGTTATCATCTAAAGCTCGTGCATTATTGTCATATCACCGTGTTTGCACCCGCCATAGTGGAGTGGCGTACCGCAGGAACAGACTAACCTGTTTGTTCACGAGCTCGTAAATTCTTCTAGTAGAAGTCATGGGCTGTTGAGCGAAAGCCGCAGCGTTCTGCGCGGCTCTTGTTGTCCAAACATGGATAATTCCACCGTCAAGGACGGATGGAAGGTGAATGATGACAGAGTAGCTCTGAAATTGGTAGCATACGCCCTTACATTCTCGTCACAGCTGCATTACCCAGATATCCCGAAGAAACACAGCCAAGATAGCGAGGTATGGCATTGGAGGTCCTCTGTGGAATTCTCGATTAATACGGAAATAACAGCCTCGAGAAGAGGATGCGCGCACTGGGGACTTCGTAGATTTTTGATGGACGACTTCATTTCTGGGCCGAAAAAAGCATATGCTGGTTTATCACCGTCACATGCAATGATACATGTTGGAGCCGCCCCGTGCAGAAGGGGAGGTAACCACCCGGAGAAGTTAGCATTATCATTACGAACGTGCACACGAAATTCGATTTCATTCTTGGCACTTTGGAGGCTGGAGCGAGCGAGACGGGCCTTTGGACCCGAAACCAGTATTTTCCGATGTGTTCCCAGAAGGGCTGAAGGATGGCTGTCTGTTACGTTTTGCGCAAGGTTCTTACTTTTCGAACAGGGGCAACGAGAGCCCGCGAGGGACTTGCATGCGCGGGGGTATTTCAAGAATTAGCAGACGCCTGTCCTGACATGGGCAAGCAATGGGAATGAAAATGCGCACAGTTTTATCCATCGTGCATAGCTAGAGTATTTTGCTTACTTGTAAGTATTTACGCATCTTCAAACCGAAAACGATCGGGTAGTATCGTGTTCGAAATGAATTGGACGAATTGCGGTGCATCGCGAGTCATTGTTCGCAACGCTTGACGGGGACCGCGAAGGCAGTATTAATATTACACATGTGCATGTCGACATGAGGGTGTTGTACGTAGCCTCCTGTGACGATCGCTGGAGGGTGACAACGTTGTGTTCACTGATTGTATGGTGACTGTACAGTGTACTAGCGGTCGGCTAGTGGTAAAAGCCACAACTTAGCAGTGAAGAGGCCGTGTGTATAGAAGCTGCACGAACGCGAATATACCAGACCATAATTTGATAGAATCCACCAGAGATTAAACTCCAGGCGTCGATCGGTAAGAAAAGAGATACTGGTAGAATTGTGAATTCAAGTTTGAGTCTCAGCTTGCCTCTCGAGAGTCTATCAGATACTTCAAACTAAGTTAGTAGTGAACTTGGCGCCACTGGGCGTGCGGTCACAAGCGCGGCCAAGCTTGCCATCCATCCATCTTCTCGTCCACTCACACTCTCCTTTCTTACTCACGTCTCTGTCGAAAGCGGCGACGACGACGACGACGACGAGATGCCTTTCGAGCTATATCTTCGTGCCGACGACCACCCAAAGGACGCCTACAACTACCCCGTATACGACAACTACCACTACGACGACGCAAACTGCGACTGCAGCCATGGGGATCACCCATGCTTCCCCGACTCTACCCATTATGAACACAATAATCCACACGGTGTCCAGTTCCGGATCCCTCAGTTCATGCTCAATGGCCCACCCTTACTCGCTCCTGGTGGTGGTGCAGAGGTCCTTCCAGCTGGTGTACTAGATAGTCCCAACTCATTGGCATCGTCATGGATCGCCAATAGCGGATTTGCTCCGTACGCCAAAGTTTCTACACTCTGACCCTTGATATGCTCATTCTCGCCCAAGGTTCCATTCTACCCTGGTCTCGAGGCAGGGCGCTTCAGGTTCAGCGCAAATATCTGATGGCGCAAGTACGAATCCATACCACGCTTTTCCTCTCGGTGGACCACGACACCTGCCCATCGATTTTGTTTCCCATTTTGCCTCAAACGTGGACCCACAACGCCAACCTCTTCCAGAAGAACCACCGTCACTCGAGGTCACACCACCATTCAACTCTGATCTCGTTTCTCCTTCCCCCACTTCCTCTGCGTCGTCAGGTCCTTCTAATAATTCCTCATACTCACTCTCAAGCGCCCTAGCTCCCAATCCCGTTTCCACCCCCGTAAACGCTCCATACTCCCTTGGGCTGCCAGTCTATTCTGCTTCAGGGTTTGATGTCCTCTCGATACTCTCCAGAGTGGTCAACCGTCCAAATCCCACCGTCGAGCTTGGCCCCGTCGATCTCTCGTGTTCATTCATCATTGCCGACGTGCGACGATATGATTGCCCCATCGTTTACGCTTCTCCCACGTTCTACCGCTTGACGGGATATAGCGAGCAGGAAGTTCTTGGACGTAATTGCCGTTTCTTGCAGTCCCCAACCGGCAACGTCGCGAGAGGCGAACAACGCAGATTCGCATCTCCAGAAGCAGTCAGTTACCTGCGCAAACACCTTTCTTCATACAAGGAGTGTCAAACGTCATTGATCAATTATCGAAAGGGTGGACACGCGTTTATCAACCTTGTCACCGTCATTCCTCTCAAAGGCGGCGCACATAACAGGCCCGAAGAAGCAGACGAGGTCGTCTATCATGTCGGCTTTCAGGTGGACTTGACGGAGCAGCCAGTTCGAATATTGGATAAATTACGCAATGGGACTTACTATAGCGGGTGGGGATCCAGCACTGTACCCAACAACCTGGGCCTTGGGTTGAAGCAGGGTTCTGGACCGGTGTTGGGACAGCTGGGGCAACCCCAGAACGTGGCTAATCTCGGCCTAAAAGGGGGGAGGCATGGGCAGATGATGAGCATCGCTGTGTCAAAGGAGTTGAGGAATCTTATCGCCGACACAACGTTCACGGATTCTGTGTCCATCTCCACGGGGACCAATACCTCCGGTTCAACTGGCGCATCAAGCAATGGATCGGAGCAAGGTGGATGCTCAACGACGACACTCACCGCTCTCATTACACCATCTAGCGGTGGTGCTGTGACCTCTGGTTCAACCAATCGTTCGGCAGCTAGTGGCGGTTCCACTACGGGGCCAATTCACGCGCCGTTATCTCCCGCGCTATCTCTCATGCTTCTGGAACTTCTCCCGGATTTCCTTCTCGTCTTATCTCTGAAGGGTGCCTTCCTCTACGTCGCACCTTCCGTCAGGCTTGTTCTGGGCTATGAGCCACAGGAGCTTGTAGGTAGGGGCATATCTGACATTTGCCATCCTGCCGATTTAGTGCCACTCATGAGAGAGTTGAAGGAGGGTAGTGTGAGTGGAGTGGGTGCTTCAGGATTTGGCGGGGAAGCTGGCTTGTCGGCGGCAGGGTCTAATATTCTTCCCAAGCCTGTGGATCTCCTCTTCCGCGCAATGCCCAAGACGTCAACTTTGTCACCCCTTCCACAGACGCAAGACTCGTCGGCGTCGTCTGATGCAGGCGACTCTCGTCGTATGTCATGTGAAACACCTCCATCTTCATCGGCTTCCCAGCCTTCATCTTCGTCTGGCACGTCTTCGGTGGATACCTTGGATGAAACCACATCACCGTATGTCTGGCTGGAATGTCGTGGCAGGCTCCACGTCGAACCAGGGAAAGGACGAAAGGCCATTATACTCTCCGGACGTGCACGATGGATGCCAGTTGTGCGCTGGGCTAGTGTTGGAAAGGCAGGTGCACTTTCCGGAAGTATGGGTTCAACTACACCACCACCTTCTTTCCCTTCACGAGACGGCCAACGCTCGCGCTCTGCAACAACCCCCTCCGATTCCTCCGAGTTTTGGGCGTTGTTGTCTCTGCAAGGCACTATTTTGGTTGCATCAGCGAGCGTGAGGGACGTGCTTGGGTGGGGGGTTGGCGAAGTGATTGGGAGAAGTATATGGGCGATGGTTGGAGATGGTCGGAACGGTGTAAAAGCTCGAGTGGAAGCCGAGTTAGGGGGCCCAGAGGTGCGTCTTGCCTCTCTATCCCTTATCATAGACGCTCATCATACATCGATTGTCGTTCTATTCCTTGTCGGATGCAGATGGACGACCCTCCACCTACGATCGCGACTACGTCGCTTGTCCACAAAGAGGCACGCTTAGTGAACGTGCGGCTCTTATTTTACCGGACACCGCGATCCCACACCCACTCGGTATCTGGCGTATCTCCCCAGGCTGCCCCTATCCCTCTCATTCATCCGCGCAATAACCCGCTATGTCCGATCGTTTGCCAAGTTGTCACCCTGTCAAGTACCGAGTACTCATCGGGCAAGACTGTTGACCCCATCGATCGCACGCACAGCCAAGTCATGGATGATGAACTCGATGGACCAAGCCCACTGATGCATCCTTCCGCGGCGTCTCTCTTCGAGGAACTGAACACGGCTCGGGGGTCGAGTTGGCAATACGAACTTCAACAACTCAAGTTTGCGAACCAAAGGCTGCACGAGGAGTTACACGCCCTCGAAAGTGCTGCCAACGCGGGCAGTGCCTTGATTCCTTCGGTTATTCAACCTCCGCCAACCTCCACGGTTGCAACTCCACCACCTCAAGGACTCGCGCAGACTCGTCACCCACAGCTCCCGTTGCAGTACACGTCACTAATGTATGCTACTCCGCCCACCTCACTATCTTCCAGACACCTTCCCAATAGCCTGCATGAACAGGCACCACCTCCATCCGAGTGGTCCTCGCTCGCTGGCGCGAATGGACAAGGTCCGAACCCTCTCAAGCGCACTTGGCACTCTGAAGATGGCCCAACGACGTGAAATTGCCCTGCCAAACATTGGGGAGTTCAAGGTTCAGATGCGCAGGTATAGAGATAGAACGGACGTCGTCGCGGGGCACATACACGCAGTTAGCACTACGTCCTCGTCCGTCTTCCGTCTTTATTTTACTTTATTTTTGGAGTCGCGCACCTCTTACCTTGTCTCTTTCTGTCGCCGTCCTCTCCCTGCCTCTCCAGTCTGCATGCGCGCGCGTTGTGTCGCGGTCGAACCGCGACGGAGGATGCATCGATGAATCGTCTCTTGTGCTATATATTATCTCGCACGTCTACGTGAATTATACACGCTTCACCGACTGCGAATCAGGCGGTATAGATCTGGACAGACGTTGTTCTGCTGCGTTGGCTAGTTTGCAATGCTTGGTTGTAGTTTTCCTTTCCTGCAAAGTCTGTTGCATTTTTTGTGAGTTACGCTGGCATCTTGTTATCTGATCAACCTCAACACATATCCATACCGTGTACACATTTTAGTTATTATGCTGTTATCATCCTCAGCTTGCGGGGTCGAATGAGGTAGTACGATACCGCCCGCGCGCCGCATGTCACTCCGATCAGCTCATTCACCGTGTGGGCTCGCCTGAAGGTACTCTGAACTTTGAACTCTAGTAGTACATCTGACACCCTTCCTCACATAAAAGTTAAGCTGTGAGTGTATTAATCACCTGCCATCAAGCTTCAACTGTGGGCTCATCTCACCAGGCTATGACGGTCGGACCTCGAACTTGCCTCATGCATCTGTTGAGATTGGAGCAGTGAGCGCTAAGTGCTACATACTTAGTATGGTAGCGCAGACAAGCGCTGGCCAGCCTCATGTGCTGCACCAATATAAGCGTCCACAGCTCCTCTCTCCCCAAGGACAACCCTCGCTGTCTCCTCGAAGGCGCGTATTGAAGCTGCAGGTCGTCAACCCGAGCGACCCCTGATCGAAAGATAGGCTGATAAACAGCGGACCGAGTTCCCCAAAGTTTGTAAGTACCTGTCGTGGGTGCTCGAAGAACTTCCTGACCACTTTGATGCAGACGAATGCGACTTCTAAACGCAAGATCAAAAGAGTTGGAGCTCTTACATGGGCGCCTCCCTCGATACGCCATCGTATCCCATCGATGGGTGCTGAATCCGAAGAAGTCCTCTTCACCGACATCGGTGAACCATCTCGCGCACAAAATAAAGCAAAAGGCTACGATAAGCTCTCAAGTGCCTGTAATCAAGCACTGAGAGACGAGTTCGACTACGTCTGGCTCGACACATGTTGCATCGATAAGGGCAACAACACTGAGCTCACCGAAGCGCTCAACTCGATGTACAAGTGGTATCAAGAAGCGGAAGTCTGTTACGCCTACCTTCACGACGTCGACGACATTTCTCAAATTGCCGAGAGCGAATGGTTCAGACGAGGCTGGACCCTGCAAGAACTAATCGCACCAAGAGTACTCAAGTTCTTTAACAAGGACTGGCAGCTCCTCGGAGCTCGGGAGGAGTTGATGGAGATTATCACAAAGCTTACGAGGATTACCACGGATGTCCTCGCGTGCGAGGAAATCCCTCAAAACGTGAGCGTTGCGCAAAGGATGTTCTGGGCATCGCAGAGAGAGACGACCAGGGTGGAGGACCTGGCGTACTCATTGTTGGGTATCCTGGGCACCAGTCTGCCTGCAATCTATGGCATCGGGAACTCCGCATTCGAGGACCTACAGCATAGGATCATCTCCAGATCTCACGACCAAACCCTCTTCGCGTGGTATCACATTCCCACCCCTCCATCTGAAGATGTGGAGATGGCAGACGCAGAATCATCCCCTGCCGAGCCAAGTGCACCTCCAGCTGATCCAAATACAAACGCGGACGTGCCTCCAGCCCCAGCAGAGGCACTTCCTATTCCAACTTCTCCCAATGCTACCGGGCTGCTCGCTACCTCCCCTTCCCA
>JBBPRJ010000273.1:0-11961 GCA_038092975.1 Chalciporus piperatoides | reverse complement strand
CCTTACATTTTTGGATGTGCACAGGCTTGCGTCCGTCGGAGGGCCATTTTGTCTGTTAAGGCGAATCCCAGTTGTCCTGACGAGGCTACGGCAGAACGCGCGGTCAACGAGGTTTGGGAGAGCTGTTTCAATGATACGCGACCGTTTGACGAGGTTAGTCAATTCTCGTTCGCGTCGGTTTTCGTACGTCTGTTGGGCTAATGACGTCTCTTCACACGCAGATCTATTAACCATGCTGATACAACTTGCTATTCTTGGCCTCGAAGTCGACATGCAAAGTGAGGGCATTTTTACGACACGGGAGCTGTCATCGTCATCCATGTCTTCTTATGATGAAGCCTATCTCCAGGGGTGCTGATGGCTACTGCCTTAGAATACGTACTGGAGGTTCTTTAGTACGGTATTATTTACATAGTTCGTTTATACCAGCGATGGGGATAGAGCGGGAAGACTTTGGCCAGAATGGATGTGAGCTTTGTGAAGCCCGTCTGAGAAAGAATGCCCGCGTGGTCTGCATCGGCATCGCACGATGGCGGCGTGGGAATCGGTGTGTGTTCAGACCAAGGCGATAATAAAAACCAGCCATCAATTTCTCTCTCGGCCCCAACTTCCTCAGTTCCCTTCAGGTTTTTCCCTTTGCTTGTTGTGCTCCTCTTTCAACGATCAAAATGTTCGCTAAGCTCAGGTAGGCTGGCGTTTCTCTGTGTGGTGTTGTGTTCGCTGTGTGCTCACGGTCACGACAGCACGCTCGCCGTCGTTCTTCCGCTTGTCTCGGCGTTCACCCTCAACACCCCTACGGGAGTTACGACTGGTGGTCTAGTTACCTTCACATGGACCGCGTCCACCACCGATGCCCCCTTCTTCTCTCTTGAGTTGGTCAACAGTATCTTCCACAACACGTTCGCTGTCGCCAACAACATTCAAACCTCTCTTGGAACCCTCACTATCACCCTTCCTCAATGTCCCCCTGGGTATGTTTTCAGCTCCCCTTCTTCTGCGGCTCTTCCGCAGCAGTGGCTGACCGTGTTCCTTGGTTGAAAATAGCGACGGCTACACCGTGGAGGCAATCGCCCCCAAGTATGTCAATTTCCCCCTTTGGCAATATGGTGTCATTTGATGCTTACGCTACATTCATTATGTAGCAACGTGAACCAGGTTTACGCTCAGAGCGGTGACTTCGTTGTCGGTGCTGCTACCACTCCTACGACCTCGATGGCGTCCACTAGCTCAGCTTCTTCGTAAGTGATTTTCAGATATGGCTGGGTTATCAGGTTCTATTGATTTGTCAGTGTGTCCAGCGCCAGCGTGCCTTCGGTTACCGCAACTTCCCCCGCAACAGTTTCCCCTGCTACGGTCGTTCCTTTGACCACTAGCGTGATTTCATCTGCATCTGCAACGCCCACGAGCTTCAGCAATGGCAATGGCAATGGTGCTGCATCGTTCAAGGTCGCTTCCGGCGCTGCGCCTGCTGCCGCTATGGTCCTCGCTGCTGTTGCCGGTGCCGTCGTGATCTTCTAACCGGCCCGATCTACATACAACCCTCGTTACCCAACGTCTTGGCTCGTTCTTTTTTGGCTGGACTGTCTATTGGGTTTCCCTCGTCCACATTTTTCCCTGGTCTTTGGCGTTGTTGGTGACGGTGTCTGTTGTCTTACTCTACGGCGACTCGTTATTCTCGGCTGTCTGTCATTGCACGTACTTTCTTCATCCTCGGACATGGTTTATTTTGCACTGGACGTTTGGACAGAATGTGTCATTTCCGCTCTATTTCATATCATTGACCCTGTTTCTTTCACGGTAATAGAGAGATTTGGTATGGGATTCGTACCCCGGTACGCTCCTTGAGCGTTTTTGTCGTGTTCAACTTTTTCTCCATGACCCCCTCAGCGAAACCCGTTTCAACCGCGGGTTTGTGCTTGTCCGTTCGTTTTTTGCTTGTCCCTACTGTTGAACATATAAATGCGCCTGGTTTATCTGTGATTTCATTATCATTGAGTGCATGAAATAGCAGATTGCACGGCCATATCGTGTCAAGATATCACTTGCGGGTGGAATCAGGATGCGCAAGATGACGAGTTGCATATGCGAATGAGGTGTGACATAAAGTACATGGCTAAACGTTCCCTAGAGAGGAAACCGCATCCTCGTGCCTGATCGTTGTTAAGTACCCCATATCTACGCGGCGCGTCCGCACATGCAACGCACGAAGACGGTGAGACAAATGGCGAATCGATTACTTCAACTTCTTCTTGCTGTCGTTTGAAAATGATTAGCAAGGGAAGGGGTAGGAGGATTGGGATTGGGATTGGGATTGGGATTGTGATTGGGATTGGGATTGGGATTGGGATAGGGTGAAGGAACGGAAAAAAAGGATACTCACGGACGAAGTTGTGAAGAGTGTCCACATCCACGCTTGCGGCAGTTGGTCGCACGAGGAGGGAGACGAGCGTAGCATTTACGACAGATCTGTTTGTCGCAGTTGTACTTGGAGGCAAGCACTTTGAGGGAGGGCTCGATGATACCACCGCGGAGACTGTTCACATGTGGCATTTCCGTGTTCACATCAAGCGGGAATGACAAACGGGGAGGTGACAAGGCTGACTCACCGAAGGACGAGATGAAGCGTCGACTCTTTTTGGATGTTGTAGTCGCTGAGTGTACGACCGTCCTCGAGTTGTTTACCCGCGAAGATCAATCGTTGTTGGTCAGGTGGGATACTGGGTGGGGTGGTCAGCATCAGCCTTTTTCCGGGGGGGGGGACGAGGTGGGGTTTGGAGCTTACCCTTCCTTGTCCTGGATTTTGGCCTTGACATTGTCGATGGTGTCTGACGACTCCACCTCGAGGGTGATCGTCTTTCCCGTGAGGGTCTTGACGAAGATCTGCATCTTGGTCGGTCGGTCTTTGCTGTGGGACGCGAGAGCGAGGTAGCGACTTGGTTGGTGATGGGGCGTGGGAACCGAGGCGGAGGTGCTGTATAGTTGGTGGCTGCGTGACTCGGGGGTTGCCGGGAGTGGAAGGTCTTATGGGAGCCTGATTCTGAAACGGTCAAGTGCGTTGGAGAAGAGGTGAGTGTTCGCATGGCTTTGCTTTCGTTTTTTTCTTTGTTTGTTTTTGGGGATGACAAGACTTCGTAATACTCAGCTCACTTCGATGTCTGCAATGCAGGCGAGGAGAAGAACACGATTATTTCACCTGATTTTCTTTTTCTTTCTGTTGTTGCACAGACGATGGAGACCGGGACACTGACTCGACTTGCTTCCCCCAGATTGCTCGACACACCAACCAGATAGTCACGCCCTCGGGAAGTGGATTGCAATCGACGAGTATGCCGGATGCTGATACCGCAGGTAAGGATCGATTTTTAGTGTCCTCTTGTTTTTCTTTAGGATGCAGTTGATTGCAAACGCGACGTGCTCGCACCATGGACGCTATTCCTTCGGGAACTCATTCAAGTCTCTGACTCTTCACCTCCGTTTCACCTCATCTCACACCTCCGAGCTAACCCTCTTCGTTTCATAGGTGCTTCGTGCTCAACCTTATCCAGTCGGACTTGTAACTTATATTATTTGAGCTGTAAGAAAAAAAACTGATGCAAATGTATATACAGCATCTTGCAATGAAACCACACAGCCTGTCTGCTGGATTCATTGCTTCGGCAGCCGAGTCGGTGACAGTATATCTGTCCGTCGGATGACCTAACTGGACAACCCTTCCCATCGAGTGGATACGCTCTTGCAACACGCACTCACTCACGATGCGACGTTCCCGTCCTTGTCCGAGGCCCGGAAGTGCCATCGATGTTCCTCCGGCAGTGCAAGTGACCTGTGTGGAAAATTGCGGCTCGGAGCCCCGGAGCATGGGAAAGGAGTCCTGGATGTGCTCTAGTCTCCCCTAGGCAGACCGAAGATCGAATGAAGATAGTCGTTCCTTCTCGGATGTGCTCGGGCTGGAGGGAAAAACACCACCGCGGGTGCGGACAAATTCTTTGTCTTTTCCTTCTTACCATTGACCCACAAGCATAACTCGGACCCTGCAATAGACACCCTCCAGAGGATTACTTTCATGCTGGCTCCGAGTAGTCCGCATGGAAGCAAATTACGATATATATGGAATCCAAAGCCAAAACTCTGGCTGGCCTCGGGAGCGATATGAAGGTTATTATCGTCACGGCACGGCTCCCCACTTGACCCGGGTATATATAAGATGATTCCGCGAGGGACGCAATCTGGGCAGGATTTGCTCAAACACCATGCTGTGGTCCACTTCCGTTACCCCGACCCAACTTGCGACTTTAGTTTCCGTTACGGTGATCACCGTAGACATTATTCGTCGATTCGTTCGCAACCGCATCGAGAGGAAGGGGTATTCCCTCCCCCCGGGTCCCAGCGCACTCCCGTTCCTAGGTAGCGCACTCGCCCTCAACACTGAGGAGCCGTGGTTAACATACATAGAATGGCGCGAGAAATACGGTGAGCATAAGTTCAATGTTAGCAAGCCTGTGACTAAGGGGAGCTAGGGGATGTGGTATACGCTCGACTCTTGGACTCGGATGTCGTCATATTGAACTCACTCTCGGATGCAACGGAACTACTGGAGAAACGATCGCAGATATACTCTGATCGCCCTTTCATTGCAACAATTGAACCGTGAGTATCTTTCTCTGCAAGTTGGGCCGAGTTCTCAGAAATTATTTCTCGTTTGTTTCAGCTATGGGCAAGGATCCAACTTTGCTTTCGCGCGGTACGGTGAACACTGGAGATTGTGCCGACGAATCTTCCATCAGACGTTCCGTGCTGATTCCGCTTCGACCTTTCGCCCGATGCAATTGCGCAGAGCTCGCCAGATAATCGTGAATATGATAGATAATTGTGACGATTATCCCTCTCACTATGCTACGTGAGAAAGTTTTGTTTGGTGCATCTTACTTAAATAACTTAGGTTCCTCCAGGTTTTCTGCTGCGGTGGCTATGTCTGCGGTATATGACTACGAGCCAACTCCTCGCAATGATCCAGTGATATCAATGATCGAACGTTATCTCCAACTATGCGCCCCGGTGGCGACCCCCGAGAAGGCACTCCTCCTCAAAGCATTCCCATTCTGTGAGTGCTCTCGTGCACAGATATCGATTTCATTCAGACCCCTTCTGAAAGTGTTACACATCCCCGACTGGCTGCCTGGTTCTTCAATAAAGCGTGAGGCGAAGGCTGCATATGAGTTGGGTGTCAGGTCCATAGAGACACCGTACCAATATGTCGAGAAGCGCATGGTAATGAACTCACCGCGAAATGAACTGGACTCATTTATCTCTTCCATAGGAAGACCGAGAGCACATCAACCCCACGATGGTATTTGATCACATAACTCGTATGAAGAAGCTAGATGACTGGCACCGTTCCGAATACGCGACCGCTCTCAAACATGCCGCCTCGAGCGCTTTTGTCGGTGAGCTCTAATTCCCGTGCGTGATCGAGAGTGTGATCTAAACGGACTGTGTAGCTTCTGCAGAGACAGTGCGTAGCGCGTTCGTGCCGACCCGTAGGGACCGTGTCACTTATTAAGCTGACAGACGAGCTCCTCACTGATGACTTTCACGCTTGCGATGGTAGAGAATCCTCGAATTTGGAAACGCGCCCAGGCGGAAATTGATGCCATCGTGGGGATTGGTAGGTTGCCTGAATTCGACGACAGATCGTCTCTGCCATACGTTGAAGCAATCATGCGCGAAATGATGAGATGGCAGCCAGTCGCTCCTTTGGGTACGGCCCCAACAGTGTCGCTTTCTCTGGTGTTTGCTGAATGCTTTGAAGGTCTCCCGCATGCCACTACCAGTAGTGATATTTACAAGGGCTTCTATATCCCCAAAGGTATGCAGCGTCAGACATTGCGCCTTTTGCAATGATCTTTGTTTGACTTGTACAGGAGCAACCATCATCGGAAATCTGTGGTAAGCAAATGAACATCCCAGTGATATCAATCTCATTTACCATGGTCCAGGGCGATGTCACGCGATGAAACTCGCTATCCCGATCCAGAGAAGTACATCCCAGAGAGGTTCTTGGACGCGGAAGGCGTGTTGACCGACGACAACCCATCCGACTTTGTATTTGGTTTTGGGAGGAGAGTATGCCCAGGTTCGTAACTCCTGGTATCTAGTTGTTTGTTCGTTCAGACCATCATTTTTTTCCAATCTTTCCAGGGAGGCACACTGCCGATGCGTCCGTCTGGAGTGCCATAGTAACGATGTTGGCCACGCTTGATTTCGATCTCGCCAAAGACGCGGAGGGCAGGGATATCAAGTTCGAAGCGAAATACATGAATGGGATTACTCGGTGAGTCTTCGAGGTTGACCAGTCTGAGTTCATGGTTTTGATTCTTGTAGCCACCCGTTCATTTTCCCTTGTCGACTCACTCCTCGGCCACACATCAGCAAGGCTTTCGTCGAACGTGTTCTGGACAAAGGGCTGTGAGAGACGGAACGCAACACCTCTTTCGCTGGAAAAGACCTTGAGGCACCTAGGGCAATGAGCCATAGTGAACAGCGAAATGCACACCAACTTTTGGCCGACCTGATAGATTTCGCAAAAGTTGAATTATGTAGATTTGGAGTGATAGAAACATTAAAATACTACCAAGATGCATTTTCACTTTTATAAGTTGACCGTGAAAGTGACGTGCTTGCTCTCCAGCGGGCGACACATTTTCCGCTGCGAGCGCTCTGTGGCACCGCGCACACGTGGAGCTTGAATATTAGGGAGAGTTGCCTCTCCCTAGTACTCTCTTATTACAACACCCTTGTGACTGACGAGATTGACCACGAACCCATTTGTTCAGGCTTCAATATAACTTCAATCTCGTTCACTCGCACTCACGATGCGGCGTTCCCGTCCTTGTGTTCGTACGACATTGGAGCACGTTCGACAATGGAGCCCCGACAAACTAGCCGTAATGCGCCATTTGAATGTTATTCAATAAAACGCGCTTACGGATAACCGTCATCCTTTTTATAAAACCCTGTTGTCTGGCTCTCCCGACTTTCCTCCCTGGCGCAAGTCGTCTAATAGGTCCAGCTTTTTCGCCGAGGCTGTGACCACGAGAGACTCTTAACGCCTGCATTTACGACCGACCGATCGACTTGGAAGACATGTCTGACTTTCACTTGGTTGATCCTCAGGGTTGGGAGTATGACCTCCATTCTGTGCGTTCCCGACCGTCATCGTCATCGCGATCACTGACGACCCCTGAAAACGCTCAGGTATACTCAGCCTACATGGGCTACTTCCAACTGCACTGCGTCCCATGGTGCGTATGGCCTTGGAGCGCATACATGCAGGTTTGCTGATCGCTGTGATGTGTATGTCTCGTGATGCTGTTATGCATATTGCATGTTGCATGGGTGGTGTGATGGTCTTGTTGGGCGCAGGCACGATCGGACGTGGGGCCAATTCTTCGAAACGTTTGAACAGTTCCTTGGGTTCTCTTGGCCTGTGATCACCGTGACTGACACGCAGACCGGACGCGCGCACATCGTCACGCGCCAGACGTCCATTGCCGCTTTCCTCAAGATGATCAAGACGAGGTACGCACATCTCGTCCCTTCCCACTCGTCTTCTCCAAATCTCAATCTCAATCACATTGCGATCATCCATTGTCCTGTCTCCGACACACGCGCGTACTCTGTAATGCGCATACATCTAGGTTCGGCGAAACCCTCCCCCAGGTCGACAACGTGCTCCTCATCAAACCCTTTGAAACATCACAACGTCATCTCCGTCATGTTTCTGATTGGACGACCTACAGAAAGCTGCATGCAGCTCTCGCGGCCGTCGCTCTCGCTGCGTTCAAAGCGCGGGTGAGGAGTGGCGATCCGAGGGCCATTAGGGAGCTTTGGGGGGGGAGGGATAAGACGTTTTTGGCGATCGATTTCGAATGCTTAGAGAGGAACGAAAGGTCGTGTATTGAGTGGGGTTATGCGGCAGTGAGATGTGAACATCTTGGGGCGTAAGTTACTGTTTCTTCCTCAGTGCTAACCCAGTTGAGTGCTAACGACATGTTCCATTTGGTTTAGTGCTGGTGCGTGGCCACCTGTACCGGACACGAACTATCGGTGAGTATAATGAACGATGGCACCGATGACGACGGACATGTGGATGAGGTTGGGCTAATGACATCCCAGCAAAGGACACTATATTATCGCCGAATATGCGGACACACCCAACAGGTCCCCTCCGAGCGTATCATGGCAGGTGCGCCCTCTCTACTCAGGGTCTTGCCTACCCCATGCGGCTTTATTGACTCATTATGTCTGTCATTTTCTTCCAACGCATGCTTCTTTACTCGGTTCAGTATGCGGTGAGTCCCTAGACCGCTGTTGCTGGGGTCCGCGTGCCTTACTGACGTGAACCATTCGCCTCGTTTCTGAAATTGTCGGACCATCTGTGGGTATGGGTGTAACGCAGTTTGGGGAAAGTCAGGTTATACCGAAAGCGAAGCTTCCGCGGATCATTCAATCCGTGTTCAGGTGAGCTGTCAGCGCAATCCACTCCGTCGATTGGGAAGCAGCGTGGCTGAGCCCTTGACAGTAGTCTCGTCAGTCCTGATTCAGAGACGGTTGCCAACGACCTCGTCCTCGTCGGTCATGGCATCGGGTCGGACGTCCAGCGGATGGAGGAGATGAAGATCAGTGAGTGTGGGCCTCCCCCTTTGCCTTGTTGTGACTGCACCACTCTTACCCACTGTTCCCCAATAACATCTTCGTGTTTCCTGCCACACGCAGAACTCCCAAACAATGTGCTCACGATCGACGTCTCCCTCCTCGAGCGCGCGCTCTTCGCAACTGGTGAACGAGGTCCGATGGCTGACCGCAAAACCAACAAACCTCGTGCCCCAAATGTTCTCCTCAGTCTTGGAGGGCTCTTACATTCCCTCGGGCTTGGAAACGAGCAATCGGCGCGGTTTGCCTCTAACAATGCGGGGAACGACGCTTTTATGACCCTCGTGGCGTTTCAGAAGATGGTAGAGCCACGGGGGAGTGTGGTTCCCGTCGGACGTATGGGGCGGGACATGCTGTTTCCCCTGCTCCATCGCCGATGTTTCTCTCGTCCTTGGGGCGCGGGGCGTATCTAGACCCAGCGGCAACTATGCCCAGAATGCGCGGGGGCGGTGTTGGTGGGGTGGATGAGCTGGGCACTGTGCGCCGTGGGTCGGTGTTCAGCGCGCTATCGTCTCCGCTTCTCTTGCCTGTCGACAAGAAACGGGATGCGAGGGATGGGAGTGGGCGTGCAAGTCCCCTCGGAAGCATAAACGGGAGCGTGAACAGGAATGGGAGCACGGGTGGGCATCAGAGACGAGGGAGCGCCGGCGAAAAGCGGCGGTGAGCATGAACATCACGGA
Organism: Chalciporus piperatoides; assembly: GCA_038092975.1. NCBI lineage: Eukaryota > Fungi > Basidiomycota > Agaricomycetes > Boletales > Boletaceae > Chalciporus > Chalciporus piperatoides. The sequence continues at coordinate 2,569 of JBBPRJ010000273.1, read as the reverse complement.
GAGCGTGTTTTGCGCTCTCGTTCCAACTTTTTTTTTTTTTTTTTTTTTTCGTTCTTATACTTGCCAGGTGGACGCTCTTTCCTCGATCCAGAGTTTCGCAAGGTTGAGAACGATACCATACAGGCTCCTTGGACTATTAATGATTGATTTTCGTAATGGTAACAGATAGATAGCGTGAGTGGTACTTGTACATATATGATCGAGGTGACAATTAGACTGTGTGCACTCACCGAGGATGAAGACAAACGGAGACAAAGGTCATATATACAGTTCTCATTCCAACATGATGTGTGTACATGTCGGGGCTGGGGCTGGTGTCTCGGGTCCGACAAAGTGTAGTTTCGAGGAGCCAGAGGGGGTTAAAGGAAGCGTTCAGTGACTGACTTTGAGCGGTTGATGGTTAGGCCTGGGACGAAACCTTCAGTGCCTGCCAGATCCCAGGTGGCGTCGAACTCAAGACGAAGATCAGCAAAGATCAGTGAGTGGGCCTCCCCTCACTAGAACTCCAAAACTGACGAACCCCGTGCCCCAACTTGAAACGTCTCAGTGTGGCGAGGCGTGCCGCTGCCTCCCCTGCTCCGTAGAGTTACGCAAGGTTGAGATCGATAGCATCATGACGGCTTTACCACGCGGAAAGTATATCACAAAGAGAAGTACCTTGAACTCCATCCGCGACCTCCCCGCTCCAGAACTTTGAACGACTGAGCTGAACCAGTAAGTTTTGTTGTGGAAAGCCCTCTCAAGTTGTTCCAGGTGTTCCACGAAGCCATCCACGGCAAGCCTGCGATACGGGGAGTAGAACGGATCATACACTTTCCTTGCCTCGATCACACCCAGATCGTGAGTCGTGATATGTGTCATGGTAGTCTCCCCTAGACAGACCGAAGATTGAAGGAAGACAGTCGTTCCTACTCACTACGGTGTCATGGGGACGTCTATTGTGTTGAGTCCGTCGTGACCATCATGGTCTTTGGAAAATCGTGATCTTAACGAGTTGGGCCCTCAACCAGAATGAAGATCGGTGATCTGCCATGTCAAAAACATTTTCGTGCCACACTAGAATTCTCAAACAACATTGCGCAGAGCTCACGATCGACGTTTCCCTTTTCGCAACAACAAGGTCCCATGGCCGACCGCAAAACTGGCCGTGCCCCAAACATTTTCCTTAGTCTCGGAGGGTCTTGCATTCCCTCGGAACAGGAAACATATAACTTCTAGCGTAGCTATACAAGAGAGCTACTGGATATCAGCCACCACCAAAGCCGTAGAATAGTCCTGTTCCTGTTTCGAAACACAGGTCCTTCCTCTAACACCATCGAATCTATGCCGGAATGAAAACGAATCAATGTTGTCTAAACGCGCATCACTGACTACAGCGGTGCATATCTCCCCACTGGCGTCAATCGAGAATTTATAAATCATGCAACACCTGTAACACCTGCACCCCTCCTTCCGTGTGGAGATAATCCCTCTTGCATGTCCATCATTTGAAGCATCCAAGGCGACAGCCGGACGTTCTCCAGGAATCACGAAAAGTTCTCGTTTATTGAACGACAAAGGGAGGGGCTGTGTGGAATCGGGGTCCGCGGCTGGGATCGTGAAGTCGATGTAGAAGAAATGAGCAGACTGGCCGGTCTCCTCGGTCCTGGTGGTCTGGCGAGCGAAGAATCTCAGAGCAGTGTCACCAGTGAGGGGGTCAACGACGGGATCGCAAAGAGCTTGGTCCAGGAAAAGAATCTCTCCAGGAGCAGCAATGGTTTCATGAGTGAGGCGAAGTTCACCCATAACACCATTGGTTGAGGTTGTATCGGGAACAACATATATCTGGGCGAGGGTACCCAAGGACTCAAATTTTCGCAAGGAAACAATGTATGGTCCTGAAAGCAATACTTGCGAATCTCTCCGATTGTTTTCCATCGCTACAGACTGTAGGGCGTGAGCATCGAACCAACCTGATGAGAGCTTAACACTTGTACAATTGTGGTGGTACTCACGGGACTAGAATATGAGGACGGGAATCTATACAGGGCATATGTCCGAGCGTCGATCACCGTAGGAATACCGAACTGCTCGGACTTCGCATAGCATCCATCGAAGTAGAAAAGCGTGGGGGTGCAAGAAAGGGGAAAATCCACATCCTCCGGGAGGTTCATTTCATGAGCCACCGGGCCCAATGCTGGGTTAGTATCGTCCTCAATAGAGAACACCATGAGCTTGCTAAAAAGATATTAGTAGAGGTTGACCGGTGAAATAAAGGTGCACATGCAGCTTATAGGCCATGGAGTTCATGGATACAGCGAGAACAACCCACAGTCCCTCAGGAGTTGACAGAAGGCAGACACTGAGCGACTTTATATAAGCATCGCTTAATACTACTTGACGGAGCCCTGTTTCGACATCTTCAGCGACAACTTGAAGGTCCTCAAGCCAGATAGCCAATCTTCCGAGGAGAAGGTAATGCGTAGTGATATTCAATGAGGGAGTTACCGTTGGACCTTTAAAGTGTGAAACGATTTTGAATGGCTGTGAAGTCCAGGTACGGGCTACACGCTCTGAATGGACCAAGGTG
>JBBPRJ010000272.1:0-12003 GCA_038092975.1 Chalciporus piperatoides | reverse complement strand
AATAAGGGATTTATTCAGGTAAATACTGGCAGTGTTGGGGTTTAGTAATAATCAAGCCACCTAGCTTCGCGTCGCTAGGGTACCATGACAAGCTTGTTAGGTAATGTTTATGTGAGGTCGAGGTGGCTGGTGCACCGAAATATCATGATCTAAATCCAGCTCATCGGTTGGCGCCCTCCTCTTCATTTTTGTCCATTTTATAACCGCGTGCCCGGCCTCCGACAGAGATCATGACCGCTCTCGCGTAAACCCCCTATAAATGGTACATCTAACCCTTTTTCCTGTGTTTCAAACCTTCCCAAGTCGGCAAAGAAGTTTCGGTAAGCTCTTTCTAACTCGTTGATTAGTATCACAAGGTGTGTTTCTTTCCCAGTCACGAGAGTGCATCATGGGTTCCAATGGCCCGGATTACGGCTAACGTACGGTTTAAAAGCGAGAGGAGCTGAGGCGCTACGGTGGCTTCGTTTGAGACCAGACTACTCGAGATGGCTTCTCTCAAAGGGTTTGGGGCCGCTGTTGGTATCCTATCCGCTGCTTCGTCCGTCATCGCAATCCAGAATGGTGTCGGCAAGCTTCCAGGTGAGTTGACCAACTCCCCGTTGTCGCCACGCGGAGGTTCTGAAATCATCACATAGTTATGGGCTATAATGGTAGGGGCTCGTGAACCTCATCGTTGGTGTGGAGCTGACCAGCATGCTCCGCAGCCTGGAATGCATTTCAGGTTAGTTCCCCATCATGCATCATTACTCATCCTTGGAGCACGCTAACTCCTTACGTTATAGTGCAACGTGAATGACACTATGATACTTCAGACTGCTCAATATATGAAAGACTATGGCCTATTGGTGGGTTTCCTCGCATTCGAGTCTCCTACGGACTGCTCACAACCCCTCAGGACCTCGGTTATGACCACGTCAACCTGGACGATTGCTGGGCAGCCAAGAACCGCAGCGCTACAGGAGAGGTTATGTCCGGTTAGTCTTGCGCTCACACGTGGACCAATACGGTTCGCTGACAGTAGAATGACATCAGACCCTATTCGCTTCCCCAACATGAACAACCTGACAAGCCAATTGAACAAGATGGGCTTGTGAGTATACCCTTCGTGAGATGCGGAAATACTGTGCTCAATGTTCTCTCTGGCGTTCAGCCACGCCGGAATCGTAAGTGACTCGGGAGATATGATAGTACTTGATTAACCACGTCCTGTCTAGTACTCTGATTCTGGTTGGTTTACCTGTGCGGGCTACCCCGGTTCCTTCATGCACGAGGAACAAGACGCTTTGACATTCCAATCTTGGGGCTTCGACTACTTAAAGTTCGTTTTCTCCCTGTTTTCCCGGGTGCGATGTAATAATAATTGGTTCCCCCAGGTATGATAACTGCGCAAGTACGCTATTTCTGGGTTCGCGTGTTCCTGCTACAATACTGACATTCTTTCAGTTCCCTTCGATGATATCATCCAAGAGGGCATGGTCGGCAGTAAGTCAGGCATTTCATCTGCGCATCTGTTCCCTCATCGTTGCATGGTACAGAGTACCAGCGAATGACCGACGCGCTGGCTATGGTTGCAAAGAAAACCAAAACAACATTTACCTTCAGCTTGTGCGAGTGGGGATGGGTGAGTCTGATATCTGGTGAAGCGTTGTTTTTCACCCACATGGCTGTGCTTAGAGTCAAGTCTGGCTGTAAGTCTTAGCAGGTTTCTTGTCTTCCTCAACTGACTCTGGGATCGAAGTTGGGGTGCCACCATGGGTCATAGTTGGAGGGTAAGTACTAAGTCAGACCTCTGAAAAGAACGGCGCCAACGGGGTTGTGCTTTGCACAGGTTGACGGCGACATTGGCCCTTTCTGGAACTCCATTGCAAGCATTATTAACGGGTGGGCTCTATCCGATCTGGTTAACTGTGGAAATGTATCTGAACACGCCGCTAGTGCTTCTTTCATCACCCAAGCCACTAACTTCTACGGACGCAACGACCCCGATATGGTGACTGTCCCTATCAAACCTTGCAAACTGTGATCGCTCACATATACCTTAGCTCGAAATTGGAAACGGAAATTTCACTTACGAAGAAGCCAAGACCCACTTCACAGCTTGGGCACTCATGAAAGCCCCCTTGTTGATCGGTACTAACGTGAGTTAACGTGTCCTTCTGTCGCCCCACGATTTTTGAATATGGTATTAGCTCGCAACAATCAGTCAGGAGATGCTCAGCGTTTACAAGAATCCCGAGATTATTGCCATCAACCAAGACCCGGACTACGGTGTCAGCGTTTCACCCTTCCGCTGGGGTCTCAACGTAAGCTCAAAATACTTGACTGTGCTGTGATCGGCTTTCTTACACTGTATAGCCCGACTGGACGTTTAACTCCTCTTACCCCGCTCAGTACTGGAGTGGTCCGAGCAAGCAGGGAACGGTCTTCATGCTGGTAAACGTTTGGTCCGCGAAGAGTGGAATCAAGTGCTGATGTTCCCCGGTAGATCAACACCTTGGATGCGCCAGCCGACATGTTTTTCAACTTGACTGAATCCCCGTGGATCCGTGCTGGTCGCCAGTACTCTGTTAGGGTACGTTACATCCTCAATCAGCATTCTTCGCTCCTTATTACTCTGCGAGCGTGGTGTTCACTTTATCTTGTGTCTAGGATCTGTGGACCCACACTAGCAATGGCACTGCCGTGCGTAACTACACTGCGACTGCTGTTGCACCCCACGGTGTCGTTGCCCTCTTGCTCCAGGATGCTGGTAATGAACCTGCTGGTCTTACACCTCTTTGTGCTGGTCAGGCAGACTCTCAATGCACCGCTGAGAATGGAACTAGGTACCGCTAGAACGAATGCTGTGTGTATGAACATCGGTGTAACTGTTTTCCCTGTTTCTGTAATCAAAGGAATGTTGTATGCTAGAACGGTAGCTGTCGGCAAGATGTGTCTCAGTGGAGCGGTAATGTGATAACCACGAGGCGTCGGGCCTATTTAGCTTGACCGCCTGACCCCGCATCCGGTATTTCTTCCCCGCAACGACGACGAAGGGTCGTTGACACCGTTCTTCGCCGACATCGTACTGATCGCCCAAATATTCAATGACCCCCAAGCCAGCATCCGATCCGCTGGCATCCTCGTCCAGCACCCCCCTGCTGGGTTATCGTGAGTGCTAGTCCGTTTCTCCATGCCTCCGAAACAGCCCGCACTCGTGGACAACGGAGATCGGGGTGGTAATGAAGCTGATCAACATCACTACGTACACGCAGCAGAGGCGCGATCACCTCGAAGCAAACTCAAAGGTTCCTTCTGGGGTATTCTCGCGTTCACTGTTGCTGCGATCCTCGGATTATCGACCTTGCTCGTCAATCATGGAAAGTATGTCAGCGTGCGGCCTGTTGGGGAGATTGGGAGAGTGGGGAAGCTTCCGGGTGAGTTGTGTATGATGCTGTGCGACGAGAGGCGTGGCTCAACGTAGGCGCTTTCGCAGTTATGGGGTACAACAGTGAGTGCTCGCGTCATCTCCGAGTGCCAGAGTGAGGAATGCTTAATGTCGACCGTCAGCGTGGAATGCCTATTATGTGGGTCCCTCTCCCGTTGCGCAAGTGGGAATGGTCTCATCATCGTTCTGTTAGTGTAATATCAACGAGAACCTCGTCCTCAAGGCTGCGAAGTTGATCAAGTCACTCGGGCTTCAGGTACGCATCGGACAGTTCCTTGTGTGCGCACTCATTGATCGTTTGTGTAACTCAGGATGCCGGCTACAACCACATCAACATCGACGACTGTTATTCAGAGAAACAACGGAGCTCCAAGGGAGACATCCTCGCAAGTGAGCCGTTTCAATGCTTGTAGTGGACGATGGCCTGACTCAGTTATAGGCAAGACCAAATTCCCGTCTGGTATGCGGTCTTTGACAGACCAGATTCATGACCTGGGCTTGTACGTTTGTTGTTACTTTCGTTGGTCCGTCACCTTCATATGGAGCGCCATGCAGCCGTGCAGGAATTGTAAGGCTCAGATTTTTGTGTCGTTTTCATCTCTGACGTTGGCGCAACAGTACAGCGACTCTGGATGGTTTACTTGCCAGTTATACCCTGGTTCGTATCAAAATGAAGAAAGGCACGTATCCTACAGATCTCCGATCGTGAAAGTTTTAATGCTTTGCATAGGGACGCGAGGTTGTTCCAGGAAGAGTGGGGTTTCGATTATCTCAAGTGGGTGCTGTCGGAAATCAGCTATGTGTGCTAACCTCTATTCTCTCTCAGGTATGACAACTGTGCCGTGCCATTTGATAACATCACAAGGGAGAACATCATGGGCCGTGAGTTTAATCGCCTTAACTTTGGACTCTGAATGCTGAGATCTGAACCGTCGTGCAGGATATGAGCGCATGGCGCACGCTATCGCGGATCTCTCCGAGTCCACCGGTAGACCCTCATTATTCTTGTCTATCTGCCAATGGGGAAGGGTAAGCTCTCTATGCGGTGCCCTGGCTATTTCACGCACATACTCTACTAGGAACAAGGATGGCTATGGGCTAGAAAGTTCGGACAGAGCTGGCGGGTAAGTGATCCAGTAGCCTTCCGACACGCAGATTGTCTGAAATTCATACAAGACTACGAGCGATATCGGTACGTATGTCCCGAAACGCGAGATTGACGCTCAATAACGGACTATCATACAGGGGCGAATTGGAAGTCTATCGCGAATCTAATTAATCAGTTAGAATTCCACGCCGCCTTCTCGTTTATGAGGTTCTGATCGTGTTTGCCAGGAATTCTTTCTATACCTGGGCCGCTGATTTTTACGGCCACAATGACATGGATATCGTGAGTGCTGCCAACAGCTTTCAAGCGACTTGCCATTGAGCTAAACACGACTCCCTAGCTGGAAATGTGAGTGATGTGTTGGATCTCATGCTCTCCCTATCGCTTATCTCAATCTCAAGAGGGAACGGTGATTTGAACTACGAGGAAGCCAAGACACACTTTACCGCCTGGGCCTTGATGAAATCCCCCTTGTTAATCAGTCTTAACGTGAGTGTCTCCCCATAAAAGGAATCGTGGACAAGCCCCTGACATTAGCTATTCACTCAGTTGGAGACGATCAGCAAGCAAAGTATCGAGATCCTTACCAACCACGAGATTATTGCAATCAACCAAGACCCTGTCGTGGGTACCAGTATCTCGCCTTTCCGATGGGGCATCAATGTAAGCAAATCTGTATCCCTTCTCTGAATGTTTTGATTGAGAATCGCATTAGCCGAACTATGTCAGCAACGCAACACATCCTGCACAGTATTGGAGCGGTGAAAGTCAGAACGGCACAGTCTTCATGCTCGTGCGTAGTTTCGTTTCCGTGGACTCGTTTCCACGCTGATCTGGAATAGATCAACACGTTGGACGAACCTGCGGACATGTTCTTCAACCTCACCGAGTCTCCTTGGATCCGGGCAGGAAGACAGTACGCCGTCCGAGTAAGTCGTCCGACTCGGGCTCATCCCTCAACGAAGATGCTCATTTTCAACTCAGGACCTCTGGGCTCACACCGACAATGGTACCGCAGCGAGGAACTTCACAGCACACGCCGTGCCGGCACACGGTGTAGTCGCGTTGCTTCTCCAGGACGCCGGCGATGAGCCTGAAGGCTTGTGGCCACCTTGTGCAGTCATCGAGTGGTGCATGTCTAAGGAGGGGGTTTTGTACGACCCCGACAAGAAATGGTCGGCCGAAAGGCACAAGTACTTGTGATGCGAACAAACACTCGGGAGTGTTTTGTAATGATCTGGGGGTGCTTTCCTGAGTAGTTGTATTTTATTCTGTCCTGCTTAAGCAGGATGTTACATGTAACATACCAAGTGTGTGTATTCCCAGCCGTATTGAACGGCCGAGTTTTCCGTGTGTTAATCATCATCGCACGGGTGGAGGGAAATATGTTTCACCAATCTACCGGGAAAATGATACCCAACCTACGAGGGACGTTAATAACAAGACGGAGGTCCATTTCCTTATCTCCTTCCATCTCGTATCCCATGCTTGCGAATCACCCTCGCTCTTTGAGACCAGCAAAGTAGTGGCATTTTCTCGAACCCCTTCGAGGCGCTGGCCCTGTGGGACGATAGGGTCGTCCACCTGAGACTCGGGCTGCGACCCCTCTGGTCTCCCTGCATCCTCCACTCTGACAGTTGGCATGTCTCCCTCGGCAAGCGGGAACACCTCAGCTTGAGCGACCCCCCCGAAAAAGTCCGTGATGAGAGTCTTGTCCAATGACCGTTGGAACAGGTCCGAACGCACGCCTGGGTGTGAGCGAATGATATCGGGATCGTAAGAAGAGAACTTTTCAGACCGTTAGCTTCCGGCGGTGAGACGTCGAGCTGGGGGGGAGGGAAAAACACGTACCAAGTCCTGCATGGAGACCTGACTCGTCTTGTTGATGCCTTCCATGAATTGGAGTACGAAGTGCGTGTAGCTGTCGATGACGGAGACGCCAATGTCGTTGTCGTTTTCGTGCTACATGCGATGAGAAGGAGGGCGACGAGTGGAGGATAGTGACATACCGAGTAAGAGTTCTCTTCTATCTCTGACGATCCAGTTGCTATGATATTTGGGGAGTAGAATTGGGAGTACATGGTATTTGCTTGACAGGTATCGATCATGAAGAATATTTCGTTGTAGCTAACAGCTGCCTGTTGAGCCCCTGAGTCGGAAGCACGGAAGGAAATGGGCACACACCGCTTCTTCTGCCACATTTGTTCGAAAGCGTCAGCGATGTCGAAGGCGCTGATCTCCTCATTGTCCTGGAACTTGAGGAATTCGTTTCCACCGTGCCCAGTCATAAACACGAAGATGTTGGATCGGTCGTCTGTGAGCAGTCGTTTGGAACGCGGTACCGATGGATCGACTCGGCCTGCAAATATGGGTTGGAAGTGAAGAGAACGGTGCATCTGGGCATACCAGTCAGTAGCCTTAAGAAGTTCTCGACGGTGACCTCGTATCCGCGATAGTCGACCTCGATGTTATCTCCGTAGAGGTCTAGATGACGGCCCGCTGTCGCATACACGCTCCCTGGGAACTTATTGCGCGTGTTACACGCGGCGTCGTCGGCGAGCATGAGGATGATATTTGAATCCGGGATCCCCAGACGCTTCACGGTGCGGTACCTATTCCTGACGGTCAATTTCACAACGAGACACGGTGGTGGAGCACATTTACATTCCCAAGGCATTCGCCATATGCTAGGGGGGATCAGTATCAGTGCTACAGTAGATATGCAGTGGTTACTTACCCTGTAATTGAACCAATACCTCGAGGCGCATACGAGGACAGCCCAGTTATTCGTGTGTCCAGAGCTGGTTGCATGTCTGCCAAAGAAATCTGATACCTGCTCGTCTTGAGACCCGGTTGAGGCCAACGTCGCGGCTGTCCAGGCTGCCAGGCATCCGAGCAGCAGCAGACAGTGACCAAACGACTGGTGGAAACGCATTCGAGAGTGTTACAGTAGTCGGCAACTCGGCATCCCTCTCGAAATCCCACTCACAATTTTGATACGGAGTTTCAACTTCTGGCCTGCTCACCACCATGCACGGTGAGCGCGAGCAAATCATTTTGGCGGCGAGCAGCAGTGTCTAATGGCTTTTTAGGTCTCGTGGCATACAGCGATGACTCACATAGCGACTCTGAAGAAAAAATCGCATCTGGCTCAAAGTCGGTCGAGATGGGCGTTGCCAACCATGTAAGAGTTCCCTCGCCGGGTTTTGTCGCAATCGTTTCCCTCGTTGTTGGCTGTTCTTCTGTTTGGGAATAGGATAAGCCACTAAAAAGCGCCTCTGCTTCATCCTCAGATGGTATGTGTCACGTCGTATGCTTGTAATTGCGAGTATTCATCACTCTCAAGCCCGACTATTGCCAAAGTCCCAAGTCATCATTCGTCGACCAACGCATACGAGAAGTCACCCTCGGGCACATATATCAGATGACATCATTACGGAACCACAGCAACCAGGCATTTTGTCGTTCTCTCTCGACGAGGCGTTGGAAGAGTTACCCTCCTCCACTTCATCTGAAGACAGCGAATTAGCGCATCTCCGCCAACTGTTGAGACCTCCATCAATACCGGGCGTAACAGACTGGGGTATACCCGCCCAATCAACGGCACCATGCGACCCCGCTATCCAAGTATGCTGTTTTCTCTGGCTTTGGTATCTTGACGGCTTAAGGTCTGTTCTAGGCAAAAGTAGCTCAGTTCCTCGCCTTGAAGCGTGATCCCATGAACCCCAGACATTTCAATGACTCGCTCATGTCTAATCGATCGTTTCGCAACCCTCATCTATATGCCAAACTCGTCGAATTTGTTGACGTCGATGAACGTACGACGAATTTTCCGACCAGTATCTGGGATCCAAACGATGTAGAACCTGAATGGTTTTCGGATCAAATCGGTACGCACCATCATTTACAACATTCAACTTGTGTTCATGCACCCCTTTTACGTCCGCGACCCTGTCGTGCGGTCATCTATAACATTGGCACTCATGGCGACACCTTTGAAATCCGTACATCCACAAAGCCGAGCTACAAAAGGCGCGTTCGGAACAAGCAGCTGCAGCCCAGTCGAAGCGTTCTCAGATTGCCTTCACATCTTCGAACGCGCCGCCGCTGCTGCCGCCGCCAACACGCCCACAGGCCAGAGGCGGTGACCGAAGGAATGGTCGATTTCATCCGTATCAGAAGGGTCGATGACTCCCTGCACGGAACGTTGCGTAGTTTATCTAGTGTATCATCCGTTGTTTATGTTTTCTTCCCCAAGACACGATCTATATTCAAGTCCTTTGCCTAGACTCTAGTGCAATCGAAGCACCTCGGTGCCGCCAGATGAGAACGCGTTCGCCGCCAACCTTCTCTTGTAAATGTCGGGGACCTGGTCCTTCGCCTGGAAAGATATTTCGAAACTGACATGGCTTGCTCGCTTTTGGTGGAGTGCTCATCACTCACACGCCTATGGCTCGTGCGTCAATACCTGGATAAATTACGGGGGGCGGGCCATCACCGTGAAACACCAGCTCGCAACATTTCAGAAGTGCCGCCCGTGTACAACTTGCATTTGGTGAGTTGATCATACCCAGTCCAGGGGAACTCCGAAGAGAGTGTTCAAACTCTCTCTGTCTATCTCTTGATCTTGTCTTGTATCTAATCCTGCAATTGGAGTTGCCATACCTTGCCTCGCAATCGAGCCCGTGCCGCCTCAGCACTATCGGTTTGGATTGGGCATACATTAGGCGGTGTGCACGGTCTGGGTCGATGCGCAATCGTCGACGCATATGGATGACAGTGCTAGATATCGAACGGGTTGCAGATTTGGCTGGCGTGTAGGAATCGAGTTGTTTCAGAGAGTACGTCAGGGAGTGTATGAGGTCGGGGGTCCATGTTGAATCGTCAACCTATATCATCCCAAGTATCATCCAGTCTTTTTTTGTTGGCGGAACGATGCATGACGGGTCTTCAGAGATTATCAAAACATAAATTGGGTGCAGATGCAGCTGAGACACGGTCACGAAAACATTCATTCCAACTCATCAGAAAAACTGGTCTTTCCCGATCGACAGATTGTATGGACGAAGGATCAGGACATTCAAGTCTAAGCAAATGCATTTAAAGTCTCTCCGACTTATCGTGCAAGTATAGTTCCTTCAATGTAGGTATCAACGAAGTGAATTTTTCCCGTCCCACCTTGGATGCCTTCGCTCCACGGATCTTGAGCGTCTCGAGCGGACAACTTGATCGAGAAAAGAACGCCTTGAACGACAGATGTGGCCAGCCCGAGTCCATCGAGAGGTTGAGATAGTGCAAACTGGGTAGGGTCAACGCGTCCAGAAACATACCAATGGACCCTCGTTCGACGCCAAGGGTCAGAGAGCTAAGCGTGTGATGAGCGGGGAGAGTGTAGTGGTGGTCATCGATAACGGTGAGGATTGATACAGTCATGTCTTCAAGCTGAGGACAGAACTTGAGTGGCATCAGGCAATATGGTGTGCCATGGACAATGTCCAGCCTGACTGACATGGGTCAGCCCCGGCCATCCAGGATTGAAGACCGTGAAAAGAGCATGGGTAGAACTCTGGCCATGAAGTTTCACGAAGGTCATGTTGAGCGAACGACGCCCATCCGGCAAGGACTCCTCTGGCGTGGAAATATCATTGAGAACATCCTCGACATCTCGGGTGCTGTCAACCAGCAGGCGACGCAAATTTGGGAATATCAGGGTGTCCAGAGGTGAAAGGATGGAATCAGTCTGATGCCGTATGCCCAACGTGCGCAGTTTCGAATGTGTCAATGTGACAGGGTTATCAGACCCCTGAATAAAGACAGGGGAGAAGACGAAGATCTCCAGATTGGGACACGTTTGCAGGAGGGTCAAGAAGATGGCATTGTTGGCAGGTCCGACTCGGAGTCGTGGGTTGTCATCGAACGACACCGCGAGGCGTGTGAGGTTCGTCCATCCTGGATTGAAGAAAGACAATGTCTCCGCGGTAAAGGGAGTGGATATGATGACGAGAGTGTGAAGGCGGGGGCGCGGTTGGACGATCGATATCTTCTGACTCATGGTATTCAAGCCTACAAGATAGAGACGCTCCAGATTAGGAACATCCGCAAGCAAAAGATCCACACGGTCATCAGTACAATCAATGTTGAGGGTCGTGCACCGACTGGTGTAGAGCCGCGAGAACTCCGTGGCCATTGGTGACCATTGCCAAAAGTTTCCGAAACACCGTGTGCTCAAGGAGATTTCAAGTGAGAGCGGGCAGCGACCCGAATTTGCGAGCCAGTGTTTGTAGAGGGAGAGCAGTCGCTTTGGGTCCCGACTAGTGTATGCGATAGACAATGAACACCACAATCTTGGGGTGCCAAGCGCGACCGCTCGCCATCCCCGACAGATTTGTGTCAACAACAACGGCGCGTTTCGTATATGCGGGGTGAGGTACGTGGAATTGGGCAAACATTGCATGAAGATATGGCTGAGCACATCTGAGGGGAGGCGGCGGATACACGAAATGAAGCCCTCGTGCCTCCTCATCGAAGACGCGATCCGGTCGCGCTTGTCGTTGAGTTTGTGAAAAGTCAATTGAACTTGCTCGAGGATGGTGTCAATGACATTGAGATGATCCCGACACTGGGTAACGATGTTGCGCATCGGGAGGATCTCCATGTCCGGGGCGGCATAGTTTGAGGTAGAGTACTTGGAGCACGGGGTGTCGATGGATGGAAACTGCGGTGCGCCATCAGAGTGTTCACTACGCCAGGAGCCAGACAGAAGATACTCACGATCGACGTTTACACAGAGGGCAGCTGCGTAGGCTGCAGGCCTCTGCAAGGAGGGGGAGACGAATTGAGACTAGAGGGAAGTCTCATGATACTTATTACTTACCCGATATCAGCCACTGCTCGTTCTGGCAGGCCACAATCGATATCGATTGATCAACACACGGGAAAGATATTTAGAGCTGGAAGGGTCTCGATGTGCTTACGATCAGTTTCTCACTGATTCCTAGTCTCAGGCTGCATCTTCAAGTTCTTCAAGTTGCGATGTCAACGATGGATATCAACGAGAGAGTCAAAGACTCAGAACTTGGCGACGATGAAGTTATTGTCAGCGGCATGTTCGTGGCAAACGACAAGATATTGCTGAACGTCGATTACGATAACGGCGCTCTCGACAGAAATATGGCGCAGAGGCTTCGAGGGCAGGATTGGCAGCCTAGTTCTCAAGTTACTGTGGCGGTTACCGTGGGACACATCATGTTCGACATACTTGACCGCGTCAATTATGCGTCCGAGTCTGAGCACCGTTTTCACCACGACTCTATCAAGATCGCCATCTACCCAAATTTGAACTGTCAGTCTTATTTCTTTTCTCCAGATATGTTGTGTCTTTCTAACGATTTACCCAGCGGAGGAGATGGAGAACAAGAAAATGGGGTCCGTTTCCCGGTTGGTCGTGGTCTTCAGCCCGAAAGATGTC
>JBBPRJ010000271.1:0-12004 GCA_038092975.1 Chalciporus piperatoides | reverse complement strand
GAACGTGAGTCGGATTCGCGAGTTGATGAAGCTTGGCAGCGTGCAAGTATTGCTCGCACATGATCGTTTGTGGTACGAGGCCAACAAGGGAGGGCCAGTCTTCTTGCCCGGATTGATACCGCCTGTGGTAGTCTGAGTGTAATTGAACTTGTAGTCCGCGATATTGTAGCAATTACTAGAACTTCGATGATTCACAGAGGATTCGGACAAGGAGTGAGTTTGGACTCGCACCCTCTCGCACCATCAATTATTTATGATGGACGCCGCTTCCGTCCTCAGCGACGACGACTACGACCTCGTCTCAAGTCCAGGTCAACGCTCGCTCGAATCCAGCATCGCTGACTTTGGTCACTTCCCCACTCAACCCGTGATAGAATTACCACCATCGGAGGGAGCTCGTGAAACACTCAGCACAGTCGCTCTTTCCCCCACAGACATACAGACATGGGTACGCGGCGTGATAGACTCGACCAGCGGTCGAAGCGTCGCCTATCCCATTGATAACCGCACCGTCCGAGTCTATCTCGATGGTGTATTCGATGTGCTCTCCGCTGGGTACATTTCTTCAATCACTCAGATACTGAAAAGTATGCTCAACCATCCCCCAGCCACATGCTACAACTTCGACAGGCTAAGCTCTCATTCCCCTCCGTGTACCTCATGGTCGGCGTATTCCCCGACGATCCCTGTCACCAACATGGCACTCAGCCACGCTTCCCCCATGTCGAACGCTGCGAGCTTCTTCGCCATTGTCGTTGGGTCGACGAGATCGTCGCAGACGCCGTATGGACGCTGGACGACGCGTTCCTCATCGCGAAACGCATTGATTATGTGGTACTCGAAGAGGGCTCGTCCGTCAATCCAGAATTTGACAAGGAGAGGCTAAGGGGATATGACAATCTCAAGAAATTAGGTATGTTGGTCTTTCTTGAGTTTTTCGAGCGTTCCTGAACCACGTTTGTGTCCGATAGGTCGTGTCATACCCACAAGGAGAACTCTTGGTCTCGCACCCGCTTCCCTCGTTGTACCCCCGCGTTCCTCCTCGGCAGAAGCCACACCATTGGGGAAGGCGCCAGCATTGGAGCCCGAAGTCTTAGAGGGCGAAGGCCAAGTCGATGTCACTCACGGCATCAACAGACTGGCACTGCAGGGGCAATGGTAAACTTAATTTTCGTCATTTATTGCTATCTTTGAGTCGTTTCATGTGTTGCATCCTCAACTGCGCACTCTCGCTTTCATTCCCGCTTTCACTTTCTGTAGCCTACCCTGCAGTCTTGTATGTATTGACCGTGGTACGTTTACCGCCAAGGAATGTGATCGTCACATTACTTGTCATGCATTCGCTGTTTAAGCAATGTGTGTGTTGATCCTATGGTGAGTGCGAAGGACCGTCTTTGAATTGACAGGTCAATCAGTACGGTGTATATACGAACATCGACGATGATCCATACAATGCGACGCATCCCTCAGTTGGCGATATGGTCAAATCATACTATGAAACCTTCTTCCGGTGCACATTTGCGTGTCTTGCCAGCTGATCCGGTCTCGCGAACGCCTTCTTACATCCCTCCTCAGTGCATAGATATGGACGTACACCGGTGTGCGTCCGTAGCTTTACAGACCACGCGAGTGAGAGACAAAACACCGGAAGAACATCAAGACTTACATGTTTGGATAAATTAGATGATTCCGAGAAGGCTCTGGGAAACTGGTTGAGAGGACAAAGATGACTTCAGGCCAACAGGGTACTTACTTATCGCAATATGTACACTTGAAAGGTCGGTGCCCATTGTGGGTGCGCTTGTGAATGGTCAAAGCGCCTGTGATGGCAAATGTTTTTCCACAACCAGGGAAGTCACAGACATATGGCCCTGAAACAGTTAGCACGAGACACAGATAGTCTGGACGAGAAACTCACTCTCGTGCGTGTGGCGACGCATGTGCTGCTGAAGCGTGGCTGCCTCGGAGAAACTTTGGTTGCAAACATGGCATTGGAAAGGCCTGTGGCCGGTGTGCGACTACAATGTTTTATCAGCGTCCGATGTAAATGTAATGGGAACATACAGACCTGGAGATGTCTAGATATTTTTTGTTTGCTGGAAAAACCATTGTTGCCGTTCCTGTTGCAGCCGTCCCAGAAACACTCATAGTGAGCCTTCCCGCTTCCGATATGTGCTGAAGCGATGTGGATTGTCAAGTCATCACAAGAGGAGAAAGTTTGGGTGCATGACTGCCACTTGCAAACATGGCTACCTGAACAGTCATGTAGAGGGGAGCCAGAGCAAGATAGCGAGGGGGTGAAATCAGTGTTTTGAAATCCAGAGAGACCGCTTTGGACGGTTGTCTCGGGGGGAAATGGAAAATGAAGACCAAGGTGGTCTTGCATGAGGTGCGTTGTGAGGACGTTGAGAGGGTCATCGATGGATGTCGCAGACGATGTGCCGGACATAGATGACGGAGATGTGTACAACGCACAATCACCCCAATGGCAGGAAAGTGTATTTTGATTGAGAAGTTGTGTACTTTGCTGTGGCTGAATCATTACTTCCGAAGCGAAATCCCGACTACCCATAGAGCGGAGATGTTGAAGATTGACATGTCCGACGAGTTCTGACAAGGAATGGAAAACAGAGTCGCAATTTGCCCACATACAGGGGAAGGAGTGGGTGGGAGGAAGCGGAGGGACGATAGATGTGGCATGTGTCTGTAGAGAAAACGGAGGGAGAGAAGGAGATGGGGGAGAGGAAGAGGAAGCGCTGGAAGAGACAGAGGAGTCTGAAATAAAAGAGCGTATCGAAGGGGGAAAAGAGCTTATAGAATAGGTTGACTCCAAAAGGGGCGAGTGGTGAAGTACGGACATCAAATCAGGGTCCTGGGTGCATTCACAGAGCATGTCTGAGAAGGATGGATCCCAGCGCATGTCTGCGGGTGGATCGTAGGGTTTTTGTCCTGTAAGGTAAGAGTGGTAGTCGGTGCAGCATTGGAACTGTAGCGGGTTGATGAGGATAGAGGTGCGGGTGAGACAAGGGTTGCAGTTTGATAATTTGACTCACGAGTTCATCTACGCCTGAGCAGTCTGAGCAGTCCGTACAAGAATTATTATCACAGGGCGCAGAGCCATTTACCACATGGCAGTCGGAGGAGGGATGAGTTGGGTCATCACACGGGAGGACGAGACATTCGTCTGTGCAATCTGGTGTGATTTCTGGTATGGAACAAGATGACTGACTGCAATGGTTTGTTGATTGGGGACACTGGTCGTACAGAGTACGAGCGGTGGTAAACGAGTCTTGAGGACGTCCAGTGTCCATGATGCATGATCGAAGTTGTTCATCCCGAGCTGAGCCATCCTGTCCCTGCCGACTCATAACCGCGACGGTACTCTCTATAGACATCACGTGTGTAAATGATGCAATATGATCCTCGGATCGGACTGCCGCTTCCATGAGCTGGCTTCTCGATAAGGTACAGCTAAACTACAGAAATTGCGTTCTTTGATTCAATCATTGCCCAGTTCAAAGCACAGTTCCACTCTTGAGTTGTTCAATATTTTACAGCATGCTACTTCCTTCAGTACACTTGTCCATCACTTTGCAAGTGCTTCAACGATAACTTTAACACCCCAAGCCCCAGGGTCAGGGACCCTCTTTTCCTTCAACCACTCACCAGCAACATATGCACTTCGTCCCGCTTTTGCTTCTGTATCCCTAGTTTCCTCCGCAGCATCCTGCGCGGCTTTGACAGCAGTCTCAAATCCCTTTGGTAATGTTTCCACAAAAGCTGCGAGCGGGTCGATAAGTGTGCGCGAGGGTCGTCGGGCACGTGTGTAAGTGTACAACCGAAGAAGAGCGGACTGGAGTGCGCTGGTCCAAACCTCAGGACTAGCCACCTCGGATGAAGATTGGGCCAAAGCTTGGGCGAGGGAGGAAAAAAAGATACTGGTTGAAGCAAGAGAAACGAGGTCAGTGAATCTGAGGGTGGAACCGTAGAAGACACTATACGAACGAGTACAAGGCGCCACTGGTTCCGCCCATCTTCTCCTCTGCGACCCTGGAGATGGCAATCATGCTGTTGATCACGTCCTGCCCTGTGATGGCACCTTGTCCAAGAGCCTCGAGCACACCTGTTAAGTAAACAGGCAAGTATCAATACTTTGTGACGAGATGAAGACACTATAGTGAGCACGGGCTGACCTGATGCACCTGCACTGAGTGTGAGTCCACAATCACCATCGCCTGCGATGTTGTCCATGTCGGTAATCTCGCTCTCAGCAGCCATAAGGGCCTCACAGGCACGCTTGATGGCATCCTGGAAAGAAGGGGCGTCCGGTGCCCTGAGCGAGGATTGGCTGGTAGGAGCAGGTGCGGCTGCTGCCTGGGAAGGCGTCTCAGAGACAGCCTGAGGCACCGCCCCCGAGGACCATTTCCATCCCGGGGCGTTCGTGGGATCGTCGAGGAGGGTTAGAATGATATCTGTGGAAATTGTGGTGTCGCTATCCGCGTTGGGAAGGAGCAAGAGGGTGATGGAAAAACCCGGCATGTTGAGGCTTGTCTGGAATGATGTATATGTCAGTCTACTTTCACGGCTCGAGAGAGAGTATACGGACCATGAATGACCCCGAAAGGATGCGCATAACCGTGATGCCCTGCTTATCGAGGGCGTTCTTTGCCTCGCCAACGATGGCGCCAAGCTCGAGCTCGCTGATACCACCAAGGTTGTTGACGAGCAAAACGACACGGTCGGTCCCATTGTTCTTAAAGGGCACGAAGGATCGGTCTGGGTCGGTGGTGGAAGTGATCATTTGGATGAGGTTTGAAATGAGTTCGTTGAGCGGGGGGACAGGAGAGACGCGACGGTGTCCACTCTCGTTGTGAATCCCGAGTCCTATCTCGAGTTCGTTCGCACCGAGGTGAGTGTCAGGCGTTGCAGTCCCTGGAACCTGTAACAAGGTTAGATGCGTTACGGGGACCCGGGACGTTACATACATGGCAATGCTCCAGTCCTACTCCGATGGTGCCGAGGTGGGATGCAATATATTCAGCGACGGTGTATACCTGGTCTAGGGTGCCTCCTCGAGCAGCCAGGGCTCCGGCAACCTTGTAGGTGATACAGACGCCTGCGAGACCTCTACGAACACCAAGTCGGTGTGAGCGATCCAGGGTGAGGGGGAAACCCGTACCTCCTTCCAACAATTTTACCTTGTTCCCTTCCAACTGCGACATCGTCGCCTACGACGATGAATTTGACTCGATCTGATTTGTCAGGGTGAACAGCAGCATACTGCTCCTTCGCAAGTCCAAAGTTGAGGACATCCCCAGTATAATTCCTCAAGTCATTCGTCATTCAGTGACAAGAATGGAGAAAGTAAATTGATGTACTTTACTACGATGATCGTGCTATGTGAAGGAAATCAATGATAGGACGAGATGAATGACTTTGTTGCAACGTACCCAGCATCGTTGCTCACCAGGTCCATTGCACGGCGGACCTGACTGGCGCTTGGAGAGGCGAATACGTTTCCACATACGGCAGCTAGCGACTGGGGTTTGAAAATCGGGGCAAGACTTGTGCGTGTGTCTTACCTGTGAGAATGCCTTGACCTACCATCGAAAAAAGTGAGATACGGTGTATACCACAGTGATTCTACCCACCGACAAATCCTGAGTGGGACGGCTCATGACCAGAGCCACCTCCGCACATGAGCGCGACTTTCGATCGATCTGGATTGGCCAGATAGACGACTGTGTCGAGAAATGAGATTAGGGAGAGAGGGTACGTGAATTCTCACCTTTGCTCGCAGCATCGAGGGCGAGGTGTGGGTTAAGCACACAAAGACCCCTGAGAGAGTCGACGACCAATGAAGAAGGGGTGTTCAGAAAGTGTTTACCTAGGAATTTGGTGAGTATTTGCTATGTATACGGCATATCTCTCACTTTGTACGACCATGGTGAATGTGAACCGCAGTCGAGCGAGTCGAGCGGGGCCTAAGTAGCTGGGCCATGGCAGGTCAGCAGACTTGATGTCGGACCGTAGTGCTAGAATATTCTGGAGGGGTCGTGACCCCCCTCGTACTGTCGCGTCACTGGATGTCACTTTTTACAAGGAATTATTTTGACCCAGCAAATGTCATGAGCTTACCATCGCCTGCAGCTTCGCCTTCGTCCAAGGTCATCGACTTGGATCAGGGCTCAACAAGTCGCAAGAGACAGCGCTCAGAATCAATGCAATCAGACTCATCCTCACTAAAGAGAGCCGCATCTGAAGGCCCTGCTTCAGTCACTCCAGTCCGCGCCACCCAAGATCATTCCCTTTCAGACCCTTCATCAGATTTGGCAAACGATGTGGACGCTTATATGCAAGAACAGGACCAAGATACCCTAGACGCTCTTTCCTTCGTGCCACTCGCACATCGCACCCCTCAACAGAAGCTGGACTATATCAAGCAGCGATGCGACAAGTCCATGCAGGTGGGCGATACCTGGTACATCGTGTCTCGCAGGTGGTATAGGCGATGGGAGAGCGCATGCAGCGGTCTTGTAGACAAGTCTGGTCCTGTCGACGAGAAGGATATTGGCGCAGTCGATAACACGCCACTCGTCGACCGCGACGGAAATCTTGTATCCAATCTAACTGAGGGTGTCGATGTCGAGTTCGTGCCCTCAGAAGCATGGCAGGCATTCATCGCTTGGTTCGTTTACCTTCTCGTGTTTTTCTCAGTTGATCTGAACATTCCGCAGGTATGGCATAGCCACACGTCCACTTCCCCGGACTGTAATCGCAAGAGGCCATCTTGGAGTACCTAGCCTTGAACTCCGACCTCCTCGCCTCAAAGTACTTACCCTTGTCGACTCTCAGTCGGACGGACCGATCGGTCCACCCCATGATTATGTGACGCTTTCCTGCAAGGATACGGTGAAGACCCTCACAAAGCAGCTTGTAGCCAGTGTATCTGCACGCTCCAACATTCCGCATAGGATATGGAAGTTATCACCAGCGGAATATACTGGTTCCCAATTTCCTGCCTCAAAGCTTTCCGAGCACGGAGCAGAGCTCTTGGATATTAACGATAAAACACTCGAAGACGCCTTAATTGAGTTCGACGATCCCTTTGTTGTCGAGTTTCAGCAGGATGGCAAGTGGATCGCGGATCAACCGTTGTCTGCGCCACCAGCGTCAGTCGCGCCATCCGTCCCCCCTCCACTTTTCAGCACCGAGAACGACTTCTTCAGTCGCCTGGCCAAGACCTCCGCGACGACGAGTGTCACTCAGGTACAACCTAGGCAGGTGCCTTCACCCGCGCCCTCAGCTGGATCATCCAACAGAGTTCAAGACTCGCAAGTCGTTCCTTTCAAGTCATTTGGATTTTCCAAGAGCAGAATTCCACAAGAACCGGGGACGTTGGGGCTCGGGAACATGTACGTCGTTTTATGTTGTTATGTTGTCTATTCTAACGGCGCGACAAGGGGCAACACTTGCTTTATGAACTCAGCACTTCAGTGTCTCGCACATACGAAAGAACTTACAGATTATTTCCTCTGTAAGTTGCAGATTCCATAATTCCGGATCACCAACTCAACCTTTGCAGCCGGTGTTTACCAGAATGAGCTTAATCCCGATAATCCGCTTGGTATGGGTGGTGCGATTGCAGAGTCGTTCGGTGCGCTTTTGCATCGTATCTGGGCGAGAGATTCGACTACATCGTCATATTCACCCCGTGAATTCAAGATGCAGCTACAAAAGTTCGCTCCCCAGTTCAGTGGATACCAGCAACATGATTCACAAGAACTTATGGCCTTCTTACTTGACGGCCTCCATGAAGACCTCAATCGCGTGCTGAAAAAACCGTACGTTGAGAAGCCAGACTGGGAGGGCGGTGGAGATCTCGAGCTTGCCCAATTGGCGCAAAAGTCTTGGCATGGCTATATGCAACGAAATGACAGTGTAATTGTCGATCTCTTTCAGGGTCAGTATCGGAGTACTCTGGTGTGCCCTGAGTGCCAGAAGGTATGTTGAGAGAGACGATCATCGTAGGCCGATTTAATGATCCCTCCGCAGGTGTCGATAACATTCGACCCATTCATGTACCTCACTCTACCCATTCCCGTGACGAAGAAGTGGAAACATACCGTGGAATACATTCCCTGGGACTTGTCAAAGCCACATGTCAAGGTTGGTGTATCGTCAATGATTTGAACCAATTTGCTAACGACATTGGATTTAGCTTCCCGTTGAGATCGGTCGGGACGCGAATTTCAAAGAGCTGCGTGCACTCATTGGTCGGTGGATGGGTGCGCCGGCGGAGAATGTGCGTTTCCTTGCTGTCGTATGTCCTGTCCGCTGATCACTTCCTTAGCTCTTGACACTGGAAATATTTAGCAGCCGTTTCTACAAGAATCTTGATGACAACGTCCTTTGCGGTGACATGTCAGACAACGACACGATCGCCTGTTACGAACTTCCCTGCAACTCACGCCAAAGCCGCTTGTACAAAAAGAAGGCCACAGATCCATTCATTCTTCCCGTGTACCTGACGGACCTCCATGCAGTACGCCCATCATCGTATACGTACCGCAACCAGTCGCATTTTGGCCACCCGTTCATTGCGGTCATCGAACCAGAACAAGCTCGATCCTTCCAAGGAATATACGAGGCTGTGGTGGAGCGTCTTCAGCGGTGGACTAGCAACGCTCGCGACCTCTTCACATGGGAGGAAGTTCCTTTCGTTGCCGTTGATGCAGTACCCATCCCAGTTCCCCCGATGGATTCTCTCACCGAAATCAAAGAGAACGGAGAAGTCGTACGTGTGGAGGATATGAGTGTGGACGAAATCGACATCACCGATGAGAAGGCCATGGTCCAAGACGAAGCCACTATGGACAACACGGTCAATGGTGTTCCCCGGATCGTTGGCGTCAAGCAGGATGTCTTCAATCTACGACTCCAAATTGGCCAGAAAGAGTATGGGTCATCCTTCGGTTCATACACCGCTTCCGGCCCCCGCTTTGAATCCTGGGAGACGCGGATGGAGGAAATGGAAAATGGCGCTCCATTGTTGAAAGAGATGGACGCCTTCTATTGCGAATTCGACGAAAACATGAAATCTTACTACTTCGGTGAAGACAACTGGGAGCTCTCGCGATGGAACAATCCCGCGTGGACGACCTTCCAACACCCTGAGTACCTCGAAGCGAGGAAGGCAGCGTCGGAGAAGAAGAACAAGGGTCTGACTATCGACGACTGCCTAACCGAGTTCACCAAGGAAGAGCAGTTGGGCGAAGATGACCTATGGTACTGCCCTCGTTGCAAGAAGCACCAGCAGGCGACGAAGAAGTTCGATCTTTGGAAAGCGCCAGATATTCTCGCGGTCCATCTCAAGCGCTTCAGTAACAGCCGAGCTCTCCGGGACAAGATCGACGCGTTCGTTGATTTCCCCATTGAAGGTCTGGACCTCACCAGCCTTGTTGGCGAGCGGCAAGTCGGGAAGAGCTTGGCTGAGAATGGCGTGGACATCGAAGAACTTGGCATTGGCGACGTTGAGGAGCCTCTCATCTACGACCTGTATGGAGTTGACGAACATCTGGGTGGACTGGGTGGTGGCCACTATCGGGCGTACGCGTGGAATCACGTCACCGACCAATGGTATCATTTTGATGACTCCTACGTCTCGAAATGTGATGCAAGGCAGGCAGTCGTGAGTCCGCTACTCCGTTCTTCGGGAGCCATGATATGATAACTAACACTGTTTATTAGAATGCAAATGCGTATCTTCTGTTCTATAAGCGACGAAGCAATGAGCCGCTCGGTGGTACAACCCATCAGAAGATAGAGGAAGCGAGGATGATGGCTGATGAAGCTGCCGACCCTCAACAGTCCGTCGACACCCAACTCCCTACCCCTCCCAACGAGATTGTCGCTCCAACCTTCTTGTTGCCTCAGAAGCCACATGATGCTGGCTGGCGGACACCAAGGTCGCTTGGCAGGTCGACACCATCTTCTTCCCCTCCACCCCCACTCGATGAATTGCCGGGGTTTGAAGACTCGCAGAATGATGCCCTTGTATCCACTAGCAATTTCTCACTTCTCGCTGACGAAACGCACAGTTTCCAATTCCCCGGCTCCTTCAAGGCATCGCCTACATCTTCCAACGAGGCTGAAGCCGATGACGAAGAAGCCAACTTTGAAGACAGTCCCTCCCAACCCACGGCAGCCTGGCGACAGCTATCCTCGCCGCCCTCTCCAGTTGATTCCGACTCCAACCCTTTTTCCGATGTAAACTCACAGAAGAATGAAGCCATGGACAGTGACGAGATACCAAGACATTAGAATTGTAATCTACCTGCATGATCGCATATACTATCCTAGAGCGATGATTTTGTTGACAGTCGAATAGTTTGTCTAGCCCAAGTCGAGAGATTGTTCAATTTGGCTATGGAGTACAGCCACATGTCTGGCGAGTGATGCATGATGTCGGACGACTCGAATACATACCTGATTAGTGTCCACATGAGCGGAGCCCCTCCATGTCTGCTGTATCTAACCATCTACAATCCTACTCTTCGACCTGATACCTCAGAAACGCTTGACGACGAAGATGCAGAGGAACAAGCCCAAATCCTATTTTACACCTCCCGCGACCGAGCGGTATCGCGAGACAAAATGTTGAGGCAGGTCGGGCTTGCGAAAGCTCTCGTTAATTTTGCAGAGTGAGGGCATAATGAAAGTGGCACGGGTGTGTTCAGAACTAAACGTTCTTCAGGATCTTCCATTCAACATATTCCTCTCAGAGTGTTCACTCCCAGACCAGGAGGATGATCACGGTAAGCCCGGAGCCCAACTTCTGGATGCACGCCGTGAGTGTGGTTGCACCTACCTTCGGTATCGCTCCTTCACCTTTTCTTTGATTAGACAATTGAACTCGCAAAGACGCCCCGCGGTCCCACCCCGAAAGCCAAGATCAAGGATAAGGGTAAAGGGAAAGCTAAGGAGGTACAAGAAGACCAACTACCACAGTTGGAGTATCATGATGGCTCCCTACACGATTCTGCTGTTCGCGCTCATTTACTGAGAGGATATGAGCAGTTCAAGGTCGGTTTCGTTGCCGACTCGTGTTCCTTGCGTGTTGAAAGTCGCATGGCGTCAGTTAACCCATGGTTCCTTCATTTCAATATTATCCTCTCTTGGGCAACAAGCCTTGGAGCTCCAGCTCGAACGATTCTTTACTGTTTGGGCGTGGTCGTGGGATCTAGACAAGGGTTTTAATCTCAGCATAGACCTTGGTAGGCGTATATGTTCATTCTTAGTGGGACTTGCCTGACCGACACCCTAGGTTTACCTCTCCATCCATCATATTCACTAATTCTGCCCTTCATCGATAATTTTTCATCACGGATACCCGAGGGAATGGCTACGCTTGTGCTGACACAAAGCTATGTTGCCCCTTCCAGCAGATATAGAAGCTCACAATATCCCGTCTCGCTCGCACGACATCTCATGACTTTCGTCACCCCGGAACGTGGGCCTACCACCGTTCCCCCGCCCCCTTCCACAAACAAGCCAGAGCAATCGGCTGTGACAAGCAACCCAGTCGACGACCGACGACTGGCACCACTTACGGAGCTTCCCTCTTCGGGTAGTTTTCTCGGTGTAACCATAGGTATGAACATGGACGTCAGGAAATGGAGCTGGCCTTCATTTGGCAAGAGTCCTGGTCCCAAGGAACCGGAGCCGGCCCCGCAAGCGACTGAAGAAAGCATACAACCTCTCCCGTCGGAGGACTCTGAGATGCAGGTCGATCAAGGTGCACTGGAAGACGCAATTACGTCGGATAACTCATTTAGCTTCCCGGTGGAGAAACAAGCTGCCCTCGACGAGCATGAAAAATGCCCAGGGCAAACAGAGGTCCAAATTGCAGATGCAGACACCCCTCGACCATCAAGGGTTCCTTCGCCCATTCCGGATTCCTCAGAGGCTGTATCGAATTGCTCGTTAGTAAGGTTAGAGTTCG
>JBBPRJ010000270.1:0-12013 GCA_038092975.1 Chalciporus piperatoides | reverse complement strand
TCAACGCGAAGACGCGGACGTTCTCATTCCGCTTCTTTTCCGCCTCACACGCGTTCCCAGTCTTCCTATCCTGTTGATTGGTGGTCAGCCTGTCGGAACAGATGCACACGACGCGAAGCGTTTGATGGCGGAAATCCGGGAATTGAATGAGAATGGCGAGTTGGCTCGGAGAGTGCTCGAAGTGGGTGCCAAGGTAGACACCGGAAAGAGAAAGGGAAAGGGCAAGTAAACCTTTTTTTTTGCGAACCGGGTTCGGGAAAGGGGTGCTCTTCATCCTGTAAGGCGGCTTCGCTTGTTTTAACCTGGAATCTGCGATTCTGGTCCAAGCCCACGGTTGGGGTACACCCGCTATGGGTGTATCATACATCTTTGCCCGTTCTTTTTCTCCAGGGTTGCTTTACCTCTTGCGGACATCAGATTATACCTCGCACAGGCCGAGACCTTTTGCATTGCTCGACGATACCGTAATATCGATAATGCTAACTACGTACACCCAAGGACTGATTAGTGATATAGATTTTGCGCTAAATAAGAGTTGTACGTTCTTTGATCGAACCGATCACGCTCGACGTTCTGTCATCGAATTGGGCAAAGTCGCTGCGAGTCGGCAAGTCGCTTTACTCTCCTGTTCAAGCCGCAACGGTGACACTTCCATTCGCAGCAAATCGGGAATAGTACCTACCATGTTCTCAAGGAAACCAAGTCAGTGCCCGAAAAACCACATATATTTTCTATGACGCTCGAATAATAATAAGAAACGATAGATTTGTTGAACCGTACGACGGTGGAGCGATAACGAGGGTGAGGTTGCACGATCGATTCACTGGATTACCTGCTTCGTGAAATGAACCGGGGGATCGCAAGAAGCCAGGACAGGAATTCACCTCAAAGAATGATTTCCCCGCCTTCACCGGTCCATCTCACTTTGATGCCGCCTTCCTCGAGAACTCGTCTGAGTTTGTCATCTTCGTGTAGGCGGACGAGGTCGTCGGATCCACCGAGTGATTGGCCATGGAGGATGACGTTCGGGAACGTCGAACGGTGTGTTAGACGCGTGAGGAGGGTCTTGATATGTGACGAGTCGGCTGGGAGAGGGTCGGACACGCCAACGCAAAACGAGTGGGTGAGAACGTACCCCGCAAGTCAACCTCGATGATCTTGGGTGGTGGAGAGAGATCGTAGCTCTCGAGCAGCTTCTTCGCTCGTTTGGAGTACCTACGATAGCCAGTTCAAAGAATGTATACATTGCGAGCATTACGCTCGACGAACACATGTGGCGCTCACTCACGGGCAATACGACTGAGGGTCCACGGGTTCGACGAGTCAACGAGCCATAACTTGACTTGCGAGCGACAGGAAATATGGGGTGACCCACCTTTGAAAACACCACGAGCGGGTATTGTTCACCCAACACCTTCATCCGCTCGTCCCATCCGCTGGCGATAGCAGACCTTCCCCTCCCTGTCCCACGCATCTTCTCGGTCGCCTTCATGATCGAACCTAGTGCATACCACGTCATATCGACCGATTTCTCAGGCACGACGGCCTCGTCTCTCGATACCTCGACCTCTCTCCCGTCCATGTCGACGATATCACCTGCGACTCGGACCACGCGACCTGCTTCTTCGGGGGAGGTTACAAAGTGGAGGAGTCCGAAGATTTCGTCGGGGATGGATTGGGAGGGGCTGGTGGAGAGGAAGGAGGAGAGGGAATGACGGGAGGCGGGGGAGGTGAGGAAGAGGAGGGCGAGGAAGAGGACTGGGATGGTGAGGAGGGTGAGGAAGAAGCGGCGAGCGCGGGGAACGGCCATGGTGAGTATGACCGTTTAGTCCAGAGCTTTGTGAGAGTGTAAGAAGTTGACAGGCGTAGGACAGTCGTAGGACTTGTCAAATGGGGTCCCAATTCTGGCCTTGTAAGCGCCCTGTGCGCTCATGGCTCAGTCCGAGTCAGTCGTCTACTGACAGCAAGTTCTGCCTCAGAGCCAACTCAGACCTGGCCCCGTGAGGACGTTTCATGTCGAAGAGCTTAAGCGATACTAGTATCAGGCTAATTACAGCGACCGTTGTATAACTTGTGTTCATCCGACCAGGCCTTGGGAAGACTCTCCTCAAACGAAGCACTTTGGGACTTTACGAAGAACGCCCATCTTCCCCAACATCCCCCAGGGTGCATCCCGATGGATCTCTTTCAACGCAGACCGGCCTCCATTTTATAGCTTCCAACGGAGATCCTTATCGTGATCTTTGGGCGAGTCGAGCGATACCGCCGCTCCTTCAACGGCCCCGAGATCACGATGATCGATGATGCAAGTGGTCTTGAACCCTCTGAAAAGTTGTTTCCCTATTCCATCGCCTCCGTCTGCATTCTCTGGAAAGATATCGTCATCACAGTCCCCAAGTTCTGGATTCGGCTCGTCGTCGCCCTTGACCATAGTAGCAAGTCATTCAAGGAACTTGGGGACCATCTCCAATGGTCTCACAACCTCCCTTTCGAGGTACGTCTCACCTCACAGCACAACAAGACCGCATGCGTGGATGAGAAATCCTGCCTCGCAATCGCCATAGACACACTTTTTCCGCATCTACATCGGTGCACAGGACTCTTCATTGACGTCCAACGCAGTTGCTCCCTTCCTCCCCCTTCCACAATCGTCAACTTTATTTCTGCGTGCAACACGGTGGAGAAGCTTAGGCTCAAATGTCCGAGCCATGATGCTTGTCTCGAGCCATGTCCTATCACCTCACGCCCTGTTTCATTACCCGTCGTCCGGACATTCCCTTCTGTCGACTGCATATCTCTGAGTGCCGACAGTATCTTCCTTTACGGAAACTACCTCGACCCTTCTGCTATCAGTGTTCTCGCGCTGACTAACTACGGCGCACGCACTTGCTTGCGCGAGGGGGGTGGGTTGACGACCTCTTCCCTGATCAATATGCTCAGTATGACCCGACCGGAATCCATCACCCTCACCAACCTGTACTTCATTTCGGAGGATGTCGACGTGGGGCCGCTCCATGGCAACTCACCAGGTGGTGTATATTGTGAAAACCTACAGGAGGATGTCATTACAGTCGTATGCATTCTTTATACACGTCCCGTCCAGATGGGAATCACCTCGTCCTCGATTTCTGGAGTTGACCAGTTTCCGGGCTTGCATCTGCTTCTCACGGACATTCCTGAGGAAGATGGGTCTCTTGTGTCCGGTGGCCTTGGACGCTGGGATGGTAGACTGTTGGTGGTTTCTCGTTGTCCCTTCTTTGACGACACGATGCTCGAGCTGATGACGCGCTGGCCGGATGACGAGTTATACGCCTGTCCTCAGCTTAGGGAGCTCTTCATCGACGGTTGTCCCAACATATCAGTCCTCGCGCTCAAACACTTGGTGAAGTTTCGAGATGAAAATGCGAGGAAAGAGTTTGAGTGGAACACCATCGAGGAGGTGGAAGTGCATTTCTTTGACCAAGTCTCTCCCATCGTGAGGCTGGAGGTCGATGAACCGCTCGGTGCGTTATTTTCGGAGGAGGACTTGGAGTGGTTTAAGAGCAGGCTCCGGTTCGAGATTAGGAGTTCTGAGGAGGATAGCGACCTCTGATGAGAGGGCATGCTAGTACGACTGTCGACTGCTGTGAGTTCAGTATACATCGTTGACGTTCTTGCGCGCGACTGACGTGGGCTAGATTCTTTTTGCATGACCGTCCGTTTCCCCTGATCATGCGTTAGGTGTGTACTCAACGAGGTACCAAAATCGTGTTTTTCTGTGTGTAAAACGTGTAAACTGCTGGCGCGTGTGAGCTCAGAAGTTCTTTCCCCACAGGTAAACGACGATTCAAACTATCGGTGGATTGGCGCTCAAACACCTGGTAGAGTTTTGGGGAGGAATCCAGGAAAGAGTCATACCACACCTACTGCGGAGATGATGACCTCGAAGATGAATATGCCAAGGGTTCCGACGAGGGGAGTGACTCTCACTAGACTGATGGCCTGAGGATGAAGATGAGACGTCCGAGAGTAGTAATATCAGGACTTGGAGACACCGTGATGCATCCATCAACAAAGAGTGTCCTGCGGGACCCGCTCCCCAGCTGCCATGCAGTCAATGAGCTATATAATTGTAGCTACACTTCCAGGTCCTGTTACTAACCTGTTAGTTTGCCGTGAGGCTTTGTCTCCAAACCCAGTCCATTCCTTTCATTCAGCACCCTCACCGGCCCGTACCAACATACTCCGTCACAAAGCATCGACTGCAATGTAAACTGATCATAGTGTCACTTCGTCTTCGTAAGCATGAGCGGCTCCTAGTTATGAAAAGCAAACCTGCTCCCGGTCCAGGAACACTCAGTTCCTCAAGCAGTAAGTACTTACGCAGTCAGCCGTGTATTTTTCTCAGCCGGACTTGACAGTGAGAACCGGCAATTTGATCTTGCCAGACAACACCCCGGCCATGAAGTATCTCCGGGTTGGAATTTCCTCGGTCACAATCAATGGCCAGCTAAGGAAACAAATGTTCAGTCTCGTGAACGCAAGTTGGTTTCACCTCAAAAGGCTGTCTGTTCGTGGAAGTGACTGCGCAGACTCCGGTACTTACCTTGAAGATGACTGCTATCCAGCCAACCAATACCAGTGTTCTCCTGAATAACGGAATACAAATGCCCAGAACCGGTAAGTACCTCAATCGAGGCTTTCGCAACCGCCAGTTGTGCACCGTCAAACACCTGAACATGAATTTCAGGGTTCGGTACTTGGGCCGGGCTTCGCCCCAGTGCTCGTGCCCAAGCTGCTCCTTGGATTCTCGCAGCTCTCCAAGTGGGTTACAGACACGTTGATACTGCTGCAATCTATGGCACGTAAATGTCCTTATCTGAGCTCTACTTGCGTCATAAACGAGTGAGTAGGAACCGAAGGTGCGGTTGGGGAGGCCATCAGCAAGTCAGGCGTCCCTCGTGGGGAGATCTTTATCACATCGAAGCTCCCGTAAGTCAATCTATGATGCCCCCCCTTTTTTAGAACGTGCACAACTTGGAGTTCATCAACGTTGTTCATCATAGTTTTCATCACACTAAGCGAGTCGAGGAATCTCTTGACGAGAGCCTGAAGCGTGCGGGATTGAGTTATTTCGACCTGGTAAGCTCCGCAAGGTCGGCTTGTTTCAAACCCATGGAATCCTGATTCGACGACAGTACCTCATCCACTGGCCCCAAACAATTGTCAACGAAGGTGTGTAGCATGTACCGGACCTGCCGTTCGACACGCTAACTTGACACAGGAGACAATCCAGCCATAGACATTCATGGATCCCTGAAAACTGACGAGACATGGAGCTTCAATGAGACATGGAGCGCGATGGAGAAGCTCTTGGGAACAGGGAAAGTGAAAGCGATTGGAGTCAGCAACTTCTCCATAAATACGTATGCTAGCCCTCCCATGGCGTGTGTGGAAGGTGGTCTAACTCCCGGAACAGACTGGAGCAGTTGTTCAAGACAGCCCGCGTTGTGCCCGCTGTTCTACAGGTCGAGTAAGTTTGATCGTCGGCTCATATCCACGATCACACAGCCGCATGCACTGCGTGTCATATGCATACAGCTTATGCGTTTCGTTAGGTTACACCCGCATCTTGCGCAAAACGACCTTTTAGCCTATTGCCGAGCCAGAGGCATAGTTGTCGCTGCATATGCTGCCACAGGTATGAATAAAATCCCATCAATATTTCCCTGCTTCATCACCGATCCTATGCACACAGGTTATGCGCTCGGCCGCTCAGATCCCACGATTATCAAGCTCGCACGCAAGTATAACGCCACACCGACGCAGATTATCCACTCGTGGCATAGACAACGGGACACTATTGTCATAACCAAAAGTTTGAACGTCGACAGGCAAGCGGAAAATTTGAAGGTAGGCTGTGCCCCTGATTTCTGCGTTCATTCAATCTTATTGCCTGTAGACCATTACACTGAGCGAAGAGGACATGCATATGATCGGGGCCCTGGACAGGGGACAGAGGGTGTGCATAAAACCGGACAAGAACGGAAAGATCTTTGGGTGGACATTTGAGAGACTTGGTTGGCGAGATTTTTATAACAAAGATAGTCCTGTGAAGCTTTGAGTAACTTAGCCTCCGCATTACACTCTCTTTCCTAGCTGACTTTCAGGGGCATTC
The DNA here is from genome assembly GCA_038092975.1 of Chalciporus piperatoides. Classification (NCBI taxonomy): domain Eukaryota; kingdom Fungi; phylum Basidiomycota; class Agaricomycetes; order Boletales; family Boletaceae; genus Chalciporus; species Chalciporus piperatoides. The sequence goes on along the minus strand of JBBPRJ010000270.1, from coordinate 5,856 downwards.
CGCACAAGACGTAGAGCAGTCCGATCAATGACCAAGCGGATAAATAATTCCACGTGGAGCTCTGAGAGCTGACGATATGCGTATGGTACCTCCCATGGAGCCTTTTCGTCTTCTCCTCAAGGAGTGGCCATTGTTCCAACAGGTTCCGGCACTTAAACTTCTGGTGACATGTCGCTGTGTGGGAATTTGGATGGAGGAACATGACTTCGCAGATTTTTCTGCCATTTTGAAGCTCACGCGGCTGTCGGCCGACGAAGAACTTGGTGAGGTGCCTGAGTCAGAGGAGGTTGTGGATTAGTGGTTCAAGCTCAAGGGCAAGGTGAATTTCAAGATCTGTTAATTTTCCGAGTCGGGTGTCTGAATCGGGAGATCAAGCGCTCATGTTGCAGAGATGATGATAACGTTGATATGTTCAGTGAGTTGGGCGTGTTGTTCTCGTTGCGTGTAGCTGACTCGTATTAGTAGATTCTGGTACACCACGCATGTTCCATTACAGGACAATCATCCAGTTGTATAACTCAGGATTCGGTGACATGCCTTCTGATGAAATCATGACAATTCGATCAATGTTCAACTGCCCTCCTGTCAATTGTGTGCTGCGCGTACTACGCCAAATCAAGTTATTTCCCCTTGTGTGTAAAACATGATGGTTACTCCTGGTGTATCGATCACTTGGTAGTACAGTCCCAGATGGCAATGACCTCGCGCAGAAGGTATGAAGACACATCAGAACTGATATCCAACCTTGTCTTAGCAACAGTAGCCTGTAACTACTGTGGAAGTTCGAACCACTTCTACTGAGTTTCATTGATCCGTCCTCAGGCCGCAGGGGAGACGGCGATGACGGCAAGTTGGTTCGTGCGTTCTTTCCTTTCACGTTCAGCACTGTAGTGCATTTCAAGGAACGACTTCGGCTTTTTTCTCCTCCCCTGCTCACAGGAGCCGCGCACGTTTGAACGACCATGGTCTCTCATCCCCTATGCAAACCGATCTCCATTTCATCGCTCCCTGTGGAGATCCTTCTCATGATATTTGGAAATCTCGATACAGGGCAAGTGGAATGATCATTCCTTTCATGATCTCGGACTCATCGTCGAGTGTGATGCCAGGGCACATGAACCGTCGGAAGACCAGTTTCCCTATCGCATCATGTCCGTCTGCACCCTCTGGAAAGAAATTGTCATCACCACTCCCCAGTTCTGGACTCAGTTCGCCGTCCCCCTTAACCCCAGACACAAGTCATTCAAGGATTTTGAGAGCCACCTTCAGTGGTCTCGCAACCTTCCGTTCGAAGTGCTCCTTACCTCACTTTATAACAGGCCTCTGGGTAAGAACGAGGCGTTCCACCTCTTACTAGCCTTGAGAGCACTCTCCCCACATCTCCACCGATGCAAGCGACTCTCTATTCAACTGCTGAATAGTTCGTCCCTACCTCCCTTCCCCAAGATCGTCGACTTCCTTTCAAATTGCCAGACACTGGACACACTCGAGTTGGAGTGTATACTCCACGATGAATGTGTAGAACCATGCCCAGGTACATCCGATGCAGCGATATCGTCCATCACTTGGAAATTCCCCCCGATCAGTGAGCTTTCCCTCACCGGCGACAGCATTTTCCTCTACAAAAAGTTCTTCGATCCTTCACCCTTTCACACCTTGCATCATCTCACGCTGGGTACCTACGACGCCTCAGCGTGCCGAGGCGAGGAGCCTGGGTTGACGACCTCCTCCCTGGTCGCGATGCTTAGAGCAACTCGAGCCGAATGGATCACTCTCGAAAACCTATGCGTCTGTCCAGATGATTTCGAGGTGGGACCACTTGACGGTGTCGGACCTAGCATTATTCAATGCAAATACCTACCAGAAGACGTGATCCTGGCCGTACACATGCTTTATCGAAATTACCCAATCGACAAATTGTCCGTCACCTCATCCTCGATCGATTCGCTCAATTGCTTTCTGGGCGACAACTTGTTTCTCGAGGAAATTTCTGGGGACCAAAGTGGGTTTCTATTCGACGTTATCAAAGACTGGTCCGGTCGAAGGTTGTGGATCGCCAATTGTCCACTCGTGGACAATTCCCTTCTGAAGGCGATGACGAAGAAGACGGTCGGTGAACCGTACGCATGCCCACGGCTCAGGGAGCTCGAGCTACACGCTTGTTCCGACCTGTCGGTCTCGACGCTTAAACGTCTGGTGAAATTTCGCTGGGAGGAAGCGAGGAAAGAGTTTGAGTGGAAGGACGATCAGGAGATGAAGACGCACAACTTTGAACAGGTCTCTCCCATCGTGAAGCTTGAGGTCGATGGAGAGCTCGGCGCGTTGTTTTCGGAGAAGGACGTGGAATGGTTCGAGAGCAAGCTCCATCTCGTCAGACATCCGTCGTCGAGCTCCGATGAGGATACTCACTCAGATTCCGAAATGGACAGCGAGTCCGACGAGGACGGCGATTCCGACAAGGACGGTCATTCTGACGATGATAGCGGGTCCGACGCCGATACCGGGCGTGATAGTGGTTCCGATGAAGACGGTGGTTCCATCGAAGAGGAAGAACTCATCAAAGAACAGAGTGACGACTTCGACGAGTCCGAGAAGACATTCAGTGAGCTGGGAATCATCGTTTTCGACGTCATAGTGTTTCTGACATGAGCTAGGTTCTTGATCCTTGCATGTCACGCAGCTCTTCCCCGCGCGACCTCGAGGGGTAACTCGGACCAACTATCTTTCTACACATGGGGTGACGAGAGGAGATGAGTGCCGTTTGACACTTTTTGGGAGTGATTCCTCCATCATACATCGATAAAATCAAAAATCATGATCAGTCATTGGTGTTCTACAAACCCGGTCATGTACAAGCGAGGGCGTGCTCTTATCGATTTCAAGATGCGTCGGCGCCTAGTGGAAGGTGAACGACTGTCTTCGTCCTGCTGTCTTCTCCTAGGCTGGGAACTCAGGTCTTTCGAGGGAATACTATCTTCTGAATTTCTGTCCCAGAGCGCAGCGGGGTGACTGGTGGTGATGCTGCACGCCGCCGTCCCTGATTTCCTCGAGTGTCCAACGAGCTCGATGGCAACTCGATTCAGTGAAATTATCCTTGCAAACACATCATGATTGTAATGGTAGGGAATACGGTGTACATGCATTACTGAACCACAGGATAATATAAGAAGCCGACACGACAAGCATCCCTCAAGCCTCCATCTCAGCAAGGACAGCTTCGTTCAGTGCCTCCGCTTCCGCCATAATCTTCTCCTCGAGTACCGCCACTTTCGACTGGGCATCCCGTCTCTCCCGCTCGAGCTCTGCGTATCTCTCCTGCAACAAGCGTTCTCTCCGTGCGAGAATCTCCACCTCTTCCTTGAGCGTCTCCACTCGCCTAGGTCCAGCAGCGCTCTCGTTGGCGGCCAACCGAGAGAAGCTGTCGTATTCGAGTTTGGTCTGGACGAGCTCATCGAAGGCGTCGGTGACGCGCTTCGCGAGGGTCTTGTTACGTGCTTGGTATCCCCCGAGCGTGATATTGAGCTTCTTCTCCATCTTGGAGGCCTTGCCGGCTTCGCTTGTCATTTGTTCTCGACATTCGTCGAGAAGCGCAGTGTACCCCGCTATCCGATCGTCAAGGGAAAGGCTCTCGGGGTCTACCCATGTGCGCGTGGAGCTGTTGAACGCGAGCCGTTGCCGAGTGTGTGCCCATGAGACAGATTCGTCTTGTTCTTCGTTCTTCAGGAGGGTGATTAAACCTTCCTTGAGTTGAGCTTCGCCAGCGTCAGGGAAACCGATGGCGCTTGCGAACTCCAGATAGATCTGCGAATTGGCTTGTGCGAGGTAATCGTCATCCGGCATCTCATACGCCGACTCGGAACCACCAGGAAGGTTGGTGCCAGGTAGCGGGTGAGCGATGGAGTCATGGTGCAGGAGATTTGCAAGTTCGACGTTGATCAACTTGCGAGCATCTGCTAGCTCGTCGTTTTCGTCAATGCTAAGATCTTGCATGAGTTGCGCAACGTCCACACGTGCTGGTCGGGGAAGTCCGAGCTGTACTGGTCTTGATCGTCTTGCGAGGATCCGACGCTCTTCCTCCTCTCTCATCTGCTTGAACCTGGCATCCCGTTCTGCAGCGTCCTCCTCGATGACCAGACCAGTGGCCTGTTCTTCCTCCTCATCCTCTGGTACCAGCAGCTCGAAGTTATTCTCCGGCTTGGGAAGACTCATGAACCCGGCTTTCAAAGCTCGTTTTGCAGAGTCTGTGCGAAGTCGTTGTTCGCGCGGCGTCTCACCACCGGTGACCAGACCCGTTGCAGGGTTGATGCTGAGATTGTCACGCATAGGCGTATGCAGGGGTGTTGCGCCCGTGCCGTCAGGTCCTGCGCCATTGTGTAGAGGCGTAGCGAGTGGGTTCGGGGTAAAAGCGACTTGGTGGTGGGGTGTGGCACCCTCGAAACCGGTTCCACCGCCCGGACCAAGATGAAGGGGTGTGTTCTCCTCGCCGAGGAGCGGTGTTTGGGAAATAGTCAGATTGCGAAGGTTGCGAGCCTCGGTCAAGATGTTATCCTCTGAAAGTGCCGTCAGAAGTCAAAACATGATCAAAACATGGTGAGAAAGACATACGTTGAGGTGCGGTGCGGGGAGTTCGTGCCATCCGTGCACTTTCCAGGCCTTCGTACTCGCCGATCAGTTTCGAAGTGGCATCACTACCGCCTGCGACCAGAGACTTGGCATTTTCGCCCATCAGACCAATCTTGACAATCTCCTCCAGTTCCGTCTCCCCGACTTGAGCATCAGGTAGGTCTAACTTTCTCCGACGACCAATGCTCTCAGCCTCCTTCAACTTCTGAATCTGAGCATCACGGGCGGCGATGAATTTAGTCTGGTGAGGTTCGTTACCCTTGTTCTCTGCGTTTCGTCGCTGACGTTTTCTGCGTTCCGCTTCCTCGTCGTCGGGTTTACGCTTGTTCTCCAGGCGGCGAAGAGATTGACCAACGGGAGCGCTCGTGATACGTGCCTGCTCTTCTGAAGTGTCATAGAAACCAGGGGCCGCCTTCTTCTCGAAGGGAATATCCGAGTTATACTACCGGAAGGGTTAGCGAGAGCCTCCAAAAGAAGCAAGTACGAGTGCCTACATCCATGCCCTTTTGCTTCGTCTTATGTCGCATACTATGGAATAATGTGAGCATTTCGACGCGAAGGGAGAGAAATCTAAGGCATACATTATACCAGCAGCCTTAAGTTCACGTTTCTTCTGTAGGACAGCCAAACGTCGTGCCTCCTCCAGTTGACGCTCACGAGCCTTCCGTTTGGCCTTTTTGCCTTGGGTATTAGCGAGACGGGCACGGGCCTCCGATAACATCTCCTTCTCTGTTACAAAGTCAGACAGGCAGGACAAGAAGCGGACTTGAAGACATACCATCTTCGTCCATGTCGATTGGATCTGGCCGTGCAGGTTTCGTCTCTGGATCCGGATCAATTTCACCAGGTCGTAGTCGTCGAACGTCGTCTGCACTCGGTTGGGTTTCACCACCAGGCCCAGTCAAACCTAGCTCCTCGTTTTCCTTTGCCTCGGCTTCATCTAATAGCTTTTGATATCGTTCCAAACATTGCGTAGCAGTCCGCCCAACCATTGGCGCTATTGTCCGCCACTGCGTGGGCATTAATTTGGCAAGGTGGAGTAACTTTTCATCTTCGGTCTTGAAAACATCAAGCTATGAGGACGTGTGAGATATCATGCAAAAATGAGACTTACTTTTGACCATTCCGTCTTCTTTATTGAAGGGTCTAGCCATTCGTACCACCGGGCTTTACATTGTTTGGGAGTCTTGCGCACAAGCAAAGACGATATACGGGCCCTACGAATTGTGTCAG
>JBBPRJ010000269.1:0-12047 GCA_038092975.1 Chalciporus piperatoides | reverse complement strand
CGGGAAGTTCAGGTAGGGCCACATCGAGAAGGAGAGAAGAGAACGTCCTATACAGAGGACCATGTGGTCGTTGCGCTAGTCTCATTTCCCTCCTGATACATCCGATTTAAGTCGGAAAAAGTAATTTACCATTCCCGTGACTTGTAACTGCTTGCAAGGCCTCAATGTGCCGCCGGCATTGTAACGGACTTGGAATACCACCCGAAATTATTACAATTCAGTTACAATTCGGTTGCAATGCAGACAATTACCATTTTAAATAAATTGTAATGGCGGTGGTTACCATTTCAAGTGCCTTGCAACCTGCCTTTTTCACACCCCCGAAAGGGAGGGTCTCATTCCCTTCCATGGCATTCCAAGCCATTCCAATGGAGTTCCAACCCGGAACTCAATTACAAGCCAAGGAAATGGGTCCCACTATCTTTCGATCCAATCCTCCATCTTTCAATCTGATTTACAAGATCCCAATCTATCCACTAGATCCCAATCCAGTTGTATTATACTACCAAGCCATCTGGAGAGTTCCAAGCCATCTAGCGGATAATAGCAAAAATTTCATAGCCTATATAAATGTCAAAAAGCGGTCATTGAGAATGGGGAGACTGTGCAACAATGTGACAGAGAAGGTATACCGCGTGAGCATATCAATGTTGAGCAGGATCTGCGGGGTGGGGTGACTCAGAGCACAGCAGCCGCAGGTTGCGAAGAACACTCACATAGGTAGGGATGACGACATTCTCTGTCATCGGGGCAACAAGTCGGATGATGATGGGTTGTCCGGAGTGGTATGTAGGGAGTATGGGAAGAATGGGTATTGGCGACGGCTGGGGCTGCGGTAGTTGGTGTCTGTGCTCACACAGGAGATAGAAGGTGGCCGAGAGGTTAACAGATCATCCGGAGGGCTGCTTCAAGTTAGATATTGTAAGTACGACAGAGGCGGAACAGGACAGAACTCACTTTCAGTGTGGATAGAAGGTGAGTACGACAAGTCGATGACGAGGCATGTGGATTGTAATACGAAGGGAAGGGGATAGCAGGGGTGCTTGCGGTCTGTGTACTAGTAGAGGGTGAGTGTGACGGAGATGGGGAAGGGGATCTGCGCTCACAATCCAGCTTGAACTGCAAGCACGAGGTAACATGAGTGTTGTTGATAGGAATGGCTTGCAGTGTGGGTGATTTCATCCTGGAGGACTAGGGATTAGATAATGACCTGACCAACTTGTGGCGCACATACCCGACTCTCATATACGTCTCTGGGAAGCCGCAGTAGAAGCGGAAGATACAGGAAGGAGGGCCAGGGGGTGCGTGTGGGGGTGAGTGTGGTGATGCAAACAAACTGCCAGTGTCGATGATGGTATGGTTAGACATGGAGGCAAGACGATGGAAGCCGGTCGTCGACAAGCACCGGAATGTCATCAGATGAAGCGGGAGAGAGGAGAGGAGTTGTGAAATAGAGAGGAGAGGCAGTCTGTGAGTGTTTATATACCTTTTCTCAACTGTGGCGAGAGCTTACGGATCATGGCGCAACACCCCAGACATGATGCTATAATGACAGTGAGCGGGTCCGAGTATCAGCGGTAGCTTGTTGCTGTCGAGTAGAATCCGTGAGTACGATGGAGATGGGGAAGTGAAGTCTTGGCTTACTGTCGACCGGGATGGAGTGAAAAACTGATGCAAGGAGTGGATGTTCATTTAGAGTCTTGATAATTGGACCAACGAATCCTGGTTTAAAAGTTCGAGTCTCGTCAGAAATCAGTCTCAGTGATATCAAATTTAATGACTTACTACTTCATAGTCTGAATCGTCGTCGTCGTGGATTCAGAGAATCCGGGAACCAGGCGTCGACGTCGATGACCAATTCTGAGTTGGCATAGCGTTGGAACTCACGAAAAGAAAGGATGTGCGGAGCCTGAATTCCAACCACTTTTCAAGTGGCTTACCACATTGTTTGTGCTTGTATTTTCATAGCCTCATTTGGACTTACTTCGAACTCATTGCAACTTAACGAAACAGACATACTACTCAATTGCAACACGTTTGCAACATGAGTCTAAGGGCGTGAGGACACGATAAGACGGTGTGATTCAGAGGAAATGACAAATGGGAAATGAAGAAGGAAGAAGTATGTAATATAAGCACAGGAAAAAGATAAACTTGAAATGAGAGCCGAAATTATTGAATTCGGAAGGGGACCTGCGTAGCATTAAGAAACATTACTTGTTCGCCTTCCTTGTCTTTCTCCTGCCCGAAACAGCGCTTCCAGTGTCAGCATCAAGCTCGTCGATCACGTTCTGTGGTTTGTCGGAATATTTGGGCGTCGCGGCAGCTTTGCCTTTGCCTTTTCGAGGTTTGGGCTTTGGCTTTGGCTTAGCCTTTGCCGCAGTGTTCACAGGCACTCCACCAATGTTATCGGCAGGATCGTCGGCAGGCTCCGCTACAACAGGCACAGGTGCACGAGCAGGTGGAGCGGGGGGTGGGGGTGGAGGTGGAAGTGGAGCAGGAGCAGGAGCAGGAGCAGGAGCAGGAGCAGGAGCAGGAGCAGGAGCAGGAGCAGGAGCAGGAGCAGGAGCAGGAGCAGGAGCAGGAGCAGGAGCAGGTGGGGCTGAGGCTGTGGCATTGACACGAGAAGTGGGTCCAGGAAGTGCAGCAAGTGCTCCTGCAGAAGCGGATAGGGCTGGTACGGGTGGAATGAAAGCAGGCCCGGGTAGAGATGCGGCCAGAGTGATGATACGAGGTGCTCCTGCGTTGAGGAGGCTGAGATTCTGGGTCGCCGTTGATAACGAGGGGGCAGGACGTGCTGGAGCTGCTGGAGCTGCAGCGGGTACTTCAGGCTCAGGTGGGGGCTGAGCCTGATGCTGTTCCGCAACAGAAAATTCCATACCAGCAGCGAAGGCAAGTTCGAACTCTTCTTCCCACTCATTAGCGTCATTCACGTTGTTCGTTTCCAGAGGATCCACGGCTCCGGAGGATGTTGCGGGGAAAAGGGCATCATTGAAAAACTTGAAGACAGATCTCGCCCAAGGAGTTTGGTCATGCAAACGAGAGTAGTAGTAGGCTTGCCACTCAGTATACGGAATGCTGGTCTTCTCGCCCTTCGGGTAGAGGTTAGGATCTCCGGAAAGTACAAAAATTGCCTGAAAAAAATATCGTTAAGTTGCAAGTTGATTCAGTAATAATGTCGGAACTTACAACCACGGCTGCGTTGGCTATCATTCCCGCCGTCGTGCTGTTGAGGTTCCAGATCTTGGCCTTCGGCTTTGGTCCAGATGAGCGTCCGCCATTGATTGATGCTTTTCCAAATAGCGCGACCCTCAATACCTGTTCTCAGGAGCATGGTCTGTTAGTAAAGAAATGGCTGATACACACACAAGATAACTTACCCGAACGAGGGTTGCGCACTTGAGGAAGTCATTTGGCTGCGGGTTGTTGGGACGAGGGAACAGGACAGGTGCAAACTTCGTAAATTTACCGTTGGGGGCGACGATAAGGCTGCGACAGTCCGCTTCTGTGGTTCGATCGTATCCGCGGCTGAAGTGCATCGCGTTCAGGCCAAAAATCGCTCCAGCAGAACCCTTGATGTCGGAAGCCATTTCTGACCGTATGCAGGAAACACCGTGGGTGAACTGTGAGCAAAAATGAACGAGATTAATGGTTAGAGTCAGCAGACAATCGATTGGCTTACCGCGGCCCCGAACGTCTTGTAAGCCATTAACTTGTGGCTTTCCTTTGGAATGAACTTAAATAGTTCAGTCTTCACGCCTTTTTCCTTGGAGAGAGGCGACAGCCAACGCTCGGCGGAGAGGAGGTCGATCTTGGGGTTACGACTAAGCGGAAAGATCTCGCTATTGATCCAGAGCGAGTGAGTACCCGCATATTTCCGGCCAAAGAAGCGGATCTCCTCCTGCTGAGCAGCGACCTTGAGTTCCTGTTCAGTAAGGTTACCTAGTTTTTTGCTCTTGCCACCCTTAGTATGCTGAATTTGACCCTCGAGCAGACCGTTGCGAGACGTGGCTTGGTCTAATTTGCCACGCATCTTGAACAGGAGGTCTTGTGTGTCCTCGAGTGCCTGAATGTAATTCATGGTCAGCAAAATAATCTCCAGAGATTTTGAGTGCGAACTGACCTTGCGAAGGTCCTCTGGTGTCGCATCAGCAGATTGCGGAGCAATGGCCTCGCGGATTCTGCGGAGGTCAGAATCGCCGGCACGTTCCTCTTCACTACTAGACTCTGAATTAGAACTGTCAGACGTGCGAGATGCTTCCTCTGAGTCGGAAGCAGGTCTGTCTGAATCAGAATCCTGGACTGCATGGATGGCAGAGGTGAAGTCCTCTTGAGGGGCGTGAGACGGCATGATAATGGCGGAGGAGAATCACGGACAGGCTAGTCCAAGCGATGACTGAGAATGAGATTGCTGGGCGGGGCTCTGGCAATAACGAGCTGAGACAACGAAACCGGGCTTAAATGTTGAGCAGACCTTGTCAGAGTCCCTTAACCGAAGGACAATGCCAATCTCAGATAATTCAGATTCAGCCTTGAAGAGCACCTTGTGGGTTCCATTTCCATGTTTTTGTCATCTTGATGGACCAGCTTTCTACATAAAAAAACGTCAGCAAGCTTGTTATAGTCATCGCCTCATGTGAATGTATGGGAGTCTGCTGCAAAGTTCGTTAGTAAGAAACACGTCGCACAACACAGCTATCCGATTACCGACAGTCAAGCCCAACGGCCATTGGATAACAGTTTGAGCGAGAATTATGAGAATGATCCGAACCACAGCGCCCATGTATGATATGATTCAGAATCATCTGAAAATCCGATGTGGATTCCAAGAGGGTTTAATATTACATAACATCAGAGCCCATTGTAATTACATAGACATCCTCCGAGTCGACAATACATGGACATATTATGATCATACACGCAGACTCCAGCACATCATTAATTATTATTGATAATGAGTCATGACATAGCCTCTTCTTCGTACCTGGACCGATGTACGTCTAAGAACAGAACCTTCAGCTGCTCCAAGTCTCAATCCGAAATGTCGGAATCATGCAAAGATGCCACCGAAACTCGAGAGTGCTGACTCGGATGTACATGGAGAATCCAGCTTGGGGGCAACAAGGGGAGATCCGATTGGGCAGATACAGGGTCCGACTGAGTGAGATTGATGTTTGAGTCAGTGATCGTTCGGGAATTCAGCGAACAGCTGGCGTTGACGCTCAGCTTCGAACGCAGCCCGCGGGTGCCAGCCACCGTACCCATACCCGGTGAAAACCCATACCCATCACATGGGTACGGGTACAAAACCTGCGGGTTTTACCTGTTGTCCTTGGCCTCGGGACATGTGGATTTGGGTGAGCTAATGGAACACGAGTGTGAACGAACACGAAGTAACGAATGCGAATGAACGCGAACACGAACGAACACGAACGAACAGCTGTTCGTGTTCGTTCGTGTTCGTGTTCGTGTTCGTTCGTGTTCGCGTTCGTGTTCGTTCGTGTTCGTTCGTGTTCGTTCGTGTTCGTGTTCGTGTTCGTGTTCGTGTTCACGTTCGCGTTCTCGTTCGTGACTGTTCAGAAACATAGACGACTGTGTCACAGCGGGTGAGGGTGAGGCGCGTGCGGTGAGTGTGAGGGTGAGCACACGTACCGCCGTCATTGTCGTCGTTGCCGGGAGGGGCACGAATGAATGACAACACCAACACGAACGGAAAACCGTTCCATCTGTGTTGCCAGTGGTGTTGGTTCCTGAACGCGAGTGAGCGGGGGCGAAAGCAAACGAAAACGAACAGTGGCAGCTGGTGTGAGAGACCGTGGGCAGACTCAGGCACGGAGTGTGCAGGAGATTTCAGAGGCGACAGAGGCGACGTGAATTCTTCTTGGATAGTTTCATAAGTTGAAGTACGAGATGTGCGGGCTTGGTCCGAAATCCTGAAACTGGAAATTGGTCGATAGCGAGGAAGCTTGTCGTCGTCTCGCATAATATCGGAGTGGTGTTCGAAGAACGTCGAATCCGAGGAGGTGGTTGCCCGCTGACCTGTCTTATCGAATAGCGAGTCCTCAGGAAGAGTTTTCTGAGGTTCATCGCCGGTGTCCATGATGGAGTTGTATGACGAACGACCATCGTTCTCGTTCGAAGGGCTCCAAAGTCCTCGCACACTGCCAGCCAAGTTCCCTGAAGTGGAGGCGGATATGGCCGTCAGAGGCATGCCATGATCCAATGCCGACTCGAGCATCTTATCCCCTAAACCAGGGCGCCCCAGATGAGTTACTGTGAAGTCACTCAAGGTAGAGTCGATAGATAAATTCGGGAGGTGACGAGCTGCCTGGCAAGACGCTCGTCCACTGCTGGCACTGCCCATTGCGTATGATTGCGCGATGCTACTGATGCTCGCACTGGAGTCTCCACGGCGGTGAACACCGAAACTGCGATTGTAGAGACTGGCGGGAGGGGAGAGGAATGAAATGCTGGACTCGCGACAACGGTGATTGCGGCTGTATGGGTGAATTTGCGATAACCGACAGTGAACGCTGGATGCATCGCTATCAACCCGGTAACGGCGAGGTTGTCAGCGGATGAATGAGAAGGTATCATCGACCGTCATCGACATCGAGACAGAGAATTCGTCCGAGACTGGCCTCCCACGCAAACTCGCGAGGGAGGCGTAGTCAAAGGGATCTGACGAGCCGCTGTCGAGAACATGGCCGTACGATGAGACCGAGGCAAAGCTCATTACGGATTCATCTCTTGCGTGTCTCCTATTAGATGTCGCACCAGGAGGGGGATAGAAACCAGGTCGGCTGTTGTTGAATTCGAATCCTCGTCTGATCTCGGCGAATGAATCGAAACCAGCGAAGCTTAGCATTGAAGAGTCACGTCGGTGGCCAGCGATCAAGGAGCTCCGTGCGAATTCGCGTGTCCTACGCTTGGAACTGGAATTAGAATCGAAATGCGGACGGGCAGGTGGGGATGGAATTTCAATAGCCACAGCGAAGATGGACTTCAAAGCACTTTCGTCACCTGCGAATGATGCCATGGAGAGCGATCTGGCAATCTCCGGCGGGGGAATGATGTCTGACAACATGAGGAGAGCCTTTTCCTTGTTACTCTCGGAGGAGCATTTTCCACCGAATATGAAGTCTCGATTGAGCTCTCCATCCGACGGGCGCGAACCAACAGACATCTCATTCCCTTGATGTAAGTGTTGATGCATCGATGAGAAGGGAATAATATGTCTCCAAGTGAATGTTCTCCATCATAATTTGGAGACCATAGAAGCACTGGCAACGAGCCCCTGAATCGGCAGTCCGAACTTTGTTCGATCATCAATTGGTGTTGGGGTGGAACCGTAGCCTCAGGCTCATGACCAGCCTGTCTATGACACGAGCGTTGCCTCGTAGACAGGCAAGTCACCAGACAGAAGATTACAATTTAAAGAAGAGGAAATAAAAGACCGAGTCAAATGATTTCGGAAGAATCCGACCAAATGAACTAAGGAGCAAGAGTTTTCGAACGAAGAAACATGTCAGTGTCAATGTAGTTAACGAGAAAGAAGTCACTATCTCGTTTGAAGTCCGGAACCAAGAGTGCCCCTCGAACAATAGACTCAATGGGAATGAACTCAGCTAATGCCAAAGCTCGAGAACGAAGCCGGGTAAAATGCAAGTCCTTGTCTATGGTGCGAGCAGGACCATGGGGCTGATCCATGGGTAAGACCAATGCAAACTCTAGAATGCGTTCATTGAAAGTGAATTTGAACATGAAGAGGAGTCGAGCAAAAATTAACTTATCAACCCCATTTGCACCATGCATATAATGAATGAGTACACAATCATGACGATCATGCCCATGGAAATTTGGGTTGCATCGGAGGTAATCAGTTGCAAGTTTCCAGTCCACCATTGACTCATAGTGAACCTTGAGATATTTGCATTCTTGTAGCTGTTGAAATCATCAAATACGTCAGTCGTTGATAAATACACATCAATAAAATCTCACCTTGTCATTCAAGGATGGCTCAAAGTAAGTGCAACCAGGTGGAAGAGGGATCTTTTGTACCAAAAAAAAATGATTGAGGAAATTGGTGAACTTGTTGTGGAAATTATGAAATGCAGGAGATCTTGCTGTTGTCTCCTGGATCATATCTGCAAATGTGACTGGCTTTGATGGTGAGCCAAGATATGTATGGCCAGAGAAGGATTGAGTATCAAGGTCTTCATCTTCCAGTGCTTGAGAGTTTAGGATACTCTGTAGCTGCTGCTGCTGCTGATATTCTATTCGTCCACGGATGAATTCAGAGATAAGGCTTCTATGATCAAGCTTGATAATCTATAGCATATTGATAGATATTAAGTTGCTAGATTCTAAGAAAGGACTCACCTGCTCTGCAACATTTTTTCGATTTGTTTGAAGAAGGTACATTCGACGAATTGGGCCATGTACTGCTTCATTTGGCCTTGTACTGAAGTTTCTTACAGCACCCTTTTCAAGAATATCTCGAAAGGCATGTTGACGCAGATGAGCCTTTGGAAAATTCCAGTTTTTTGGCTTGGCACTGGAGGCTTGTGTGGCAATATATTTCTGTAAACTACAATTAAGGCCTCACATATTTATGATCAGTGGTGAGCTTACCTTCAAGGATGCATAAAAATCCTGAAGAGTTATTTCACCAGCAGCAAGAGTGCTTTCTGTATGTACATCCAATGAGATATATATATGACACTCCATATAGTTGGCAATACACTGTAGAAGTGCATAGCCTGCAGGAGAATCCCGTTGTGTCAGAACATTTTGGGAGGTATACAGGATTTGCTATAACATAATTCGTTAGTTTTCATGACAGGAAATGAAATAAATTACTTTGGAAATGTCCAGGAACTTGTTTCCATCATTAAAGGAAACATTTGTAACTGCTTGGAAATGATTGAAGTTTCTCCATCTTGGAAAGGCATCATATCTATATAGGATAACTTCAATTTCAGAGATATATGCAATAGAAGAACATACTGTGTATCCACAAGCTTTGTTGCTGGACGTCCAAGATCACCAAGTATCTTTTTGAACTCCTCAAACAGATGATCTCCAAATGCCCCCAAGTCATCATAATGCAGAGGATCAAAGCTAAGAGCTTTATGTGGATTGGAGAATCTGACCAGCCAAAAGGCATTCTGTTGTGGGAGATCAACATATTGCTAATCATGTAGCAGTAATAATAAACATACCTCCACAGGTCTCAAACCTTGTTCCTTCAAATGAATATTCCCAACTCCATGTTTCTGTTTCCATAGCTCAACACGAGCCATTGCATCCTCAGTTTCTCGAATAGGATAACTCTTGGAATTGTCATAAAGTTCAGTTGCTGGAACGAGGCAGATGGGGCAAGGGCAATGTGAACCAAGGCCTCGAATCAAGGCCATTACACATCTATGTGACAATTAAACAATGTTCCAGAAAAGATTGAATAAAACAGCATACTGTTCTTCATAGTCACCAGACAAGATTAGGATGAGAGGATACAATGACCGAAGAATTTCATCAAAACACTTGTAAGCAAATCCAGTTTTTGATAGGATAATGATGGTCTCCAATAGCTTGCGAAAAGACTCATGCCAAACAACTCTCTTGAAGTTGACAAATCCAGGTTTTCCAGATTCATCAGCATCCTCAGGAACCTATCATTGAGTAATAAATATGAGAAGAAGGAAACCAGTAATGCCAAACACATACAATGGGTAGCCAGCCCACCAAACAACCTCCACCAATACCATTTCCATTTCGAATGTGAACAGGAAGATTTCCACATCGTGCAATAACAGGATATGCCTTCTCTTTCCCCGATGACGACAGACGTGACTTGTCTGCATACAAGATAAATGCAAATGGAACACCATTTTCAGGTAATTCTGTCTTTGGACAATAAGAAGCAACTCTATATCAGTAGAGAATCCCATTGTAACAATGAACTTACTTGAATATCCCACCAACGATCTGCAGTCCAGGGTTCATCAATAAACCTCTCAAAACGAGTCCCATTATGCTTGAACAAACGCTGAGCATCCCATTGGAAATGAGGTTGAAGAAGTGGGTTTTGGAGTAAATCCAATGCCCAGTCCCAAAGAGATCGGGTATACATGTCGAATTCTACATCTTCCTTCTTGTACGAAGCAGTTACAACATGTTTGGTAATCTAGTTTAAGATTATGCTCGTAACCACTGAATCCGAGTGCATGAACAAACGTGATGACGCACGGGGGTCAACTGAGTTGCAGCACGATCCCAAGCTTTGGTAACATCTCCGTGAGACTTAAAGGTCAAATCTGCGTCACCATTCCTGATCCGCTGGATGAGACTGAGAAGTTTGTTAGTCTGATCCTTGTTGAGGGCAGCGTGATGTACAAGATCGGCGAACTCAAAGTCCGCAGATGTGAGAAATGGTGTCCACGGCTCGCCATCAATGACAGGCGACGGAGATGCAACAGTGCGAGAGAATGTTGAGAATGAGTCGACAACGTTGGGGCGACCGCTTTTCGGGTGATACTCAATCTTGAAAGAATCAGTGACCCCGGCCAAAGAGGCAGGTCCGGGAACAGCTGCGTGTGGGCTGGCATGCACGCCGACGGGATCCTGGGCCACTGACATCCTCGAGTCCAGACTCGATCCTTAAATCAATGTTATGTTATGTATCAACGAGCTATATAAAAATTGAATCAGCTTACGAGTTCCGGAGACGCTCATGGCGTCGTTCCCGCCAATGACCGCGCCGTCCGACGGTTCGAGTCCTGTCGGTCCAAACGAGTCAGGAGTGTCCACGTTATACTCTAAGGGAGCACGCGAAGGCCCCGGAGATGGGTGGGGTGTATGTGCACGCGAAACTGAAGCGCGTTCCTTGCGCAGACGGCGTTCTTCCTTGCGACGGGCTAGTAACATCATGGATTGAATAGCGTTGATAATGAATACGAGGACGAATTAGAAGCAACTCACCTTTAGTTTTGGCATTTGCAACCTCCACAGCAGCTCGAGCGAACTCTCTATCTTCCCTGGTCTTCTTCCGCTGACGAGCGCAGCTTGATTCGTGGGACTTGAGTCCACGGGCGGTAAAGAGTTCTTGACAGTGTTGGCAAGGAACCCTGTCGAGAGAAGCTGAAGTTTGTACATATGTGCGTTTATGTTTTTTTGACGGCGCCATTGTGGACTATTTTACAAAATGTGACAGAGAGTGAGGGGGTGGGGAACGTCGAACAGCGCTGCAGTGGGGGAAGGGACGACGATGATCGATAATCGCTTAAGTCTGGGCTACGCCTTTCCCATACCCTTGGAATGCCGCCGGCCTGCTTTCAATAGCTTTCAATCCAGTTCCAATATTACTTGTACCTTGTGACATAAGCATTCTATTTCAATGATATTTACATAATCACGACCCAATTGGCATGCAGTTCCCATGACGGATGCAATTCGCTTGGAAGGACCCGCAAGTCTGTCCCAATATGGTAGCCTTCCAAGGACCCTATGGGATTTTCCGACAATTTCTACCCTGGGCCCTGGGCGCTTCCACTCCTTTACATTCACCCAGAAATTCCCAAGGGTGCTGTTGCCAGAAAACAGTCTCACGGTAAGCTTGTCTTCGTTTAAATTTGTTGCAGGATCAGCGGAACCTCCGGTAATCAATTAATCACCCAGCATGGTTGCTCCTTTGCATTGAGTTTGCACTGAGTCCTGGTATATAGCACACTCGAGAACCTCGTATGTGTTCCGAGCGAGGGCACCGATGTTCGCCCCCATCGAATGGTAGATAGAACGGCGAAGTCTTGTATCAGTATCGCCTGCCTCGGGTTTTAGCATATAAACATTTGTCCTTCCTTTCAGTACGATAGATATATGTTTACTAGTCTCCCCAAACCACACTCTCAGTGAGCAGAAGACTGTCGTTCTGCTCTACTGAGATGTGTTTCCTTTGGTGAGTTGGTGGATGGTTGCATGTGAAGAGGCCCGGGGCCAGCGAGCGTTAAGGAACGACTATCTTCCTTCACAATCTTCGGTCTGCCTAG
>JBBPRJ010000268.1:0-12053 GCA_038092975.1 Chalciporus piperatoides | reverse complement strand
GTCCGACCTTACGTCCCTGCTGAACTCGATAGATAAATCCGGTCGCGGTGTCTCTGTCCAGGCGAGCACGCTGGGCTCACTCGAGGCTTTGCTCGATTTCTTGAAGGTCAGCAAAATCCCTGTATCTGGCATCAACATCGGGCCTGTCCACAAGAAGGACATTATGCGTGCGGCTACGATGCTCGAGAAGGCCAAGGAACTCGCTGTTGTCCTAGCCTTTGATGTCCCTGTCGACAGAGATGCCGAAAAGTTGGCGGAAGAGATGGGTATCAGGATATTCAAAGGTACCTCCGAGATTGGTGTTGAGATGCCCTGACTCACGCCCCTCTAGCCGATATCATCTACCATTTGTTCGATGCCTTCACTGCATACAACAACGAGATACTGGAGGCCAAACGTCGGGACGCCTCACCTCAAGCGGTTTGGCCTTGTCGCTTGAAGGTCATTGCCGCATTTTGTAAACGAGACCCCATCATTCTTGGGGTGGATATTTTGGATGGAACGTTGCGGATTGGTACACCTATCTGTGTTGTCAAAGTCGACCCAGTTACCCAGAAGAAAGATATCATCGATCTCGGGAAGATGTGAGTATTAAATCTTTGATTCGGTGTCTTTCCTAACGAACCTCTATGCAGAACTTCCTTGGAAATTAACCATAAATCGCACGAGGTTAGTTTAAAGCCATCTGGTTTTCTCCAGTACCCGAGGCATTGACACTCCCTTTATTTCAGATTGTCAAGAAATCGCAGGCGGGAGGAGGAGTGGCGGTTAAAATTGAACATGCCGTGTATCAGTCAGCCAAAATGTTTGGCCGCCACTTCGACGATAAGGACGACCTTCTGAGCCATATCACGAGGCAGAGCATTGACGTGCTCAAGGTAAAACCATTTATTTGATTTGGCGTACCTGCACGCTAACTGATCTCGCTCAGTCTACATTCAAGGCAGATGTCTCTAATGAAGAGTGGCTTCTCATCAAAGCCTTGAAACCGGTGCGTGTTTCTTTTTTTTTCGGGTGCCCGCTGTCTTGACGCGCCGACGATGCAGCGTCTGAACATCTCATAAACTGGTCAGACCCACACATTGACATCGCGGTGCATTGTATCGGAGTTACGTACAAACTACATCACTGTATTTATACCACAATCACACTATGGTGGTCCCGTCTCGGACAAAATAGAAAAGAAAATGCTTTGCATAAAGAGATAGCGGTTTTTTGATCCAATCCTTGCAACCGCATCTCGGAAAATTGAAATGGTGCTCATGAGGGTTAGCGGGCGAGAAACGACTAGCTTGAGTACTTGAAATGGCAAAGGATCCAGAGGAAAGTGCTGGCCCCTGCAAGCCCCTGGGTGAACCCTGAGAGCCACGCGGATGTTGAATTTGCGATTTGGGGGTTCCGAATTCCGCAAGGAAGCTCGGCCGCTTGTCAATGTCTGCATCGCGGAGACGTTGATGCAATCGGCATGGCCAGCGATAGGCTGCTGCTGGTACGGGTGATCTAGTGGAGTGATACACCCCGAGTGACTTCAGTTAAATTCCGGTAGAGCAGAACGATTCTTCTGCTCATCGAGAGTCGGGTAGTTGGGGAGACTACTAGTTACCAGTGTAAGTTCTATTTATTTTTGTCCAGTCCCGCCCCGAGTCATATCACACATGACCTGATGTTCGCAAAGAAGGATTCTACTGCCGAGACGTCAATCATGATGCTTGCCAAGCTTTTCCCCCCTTCTTATCGTCCTCACCATGTCCTCCGAGTCGAGCACAGATAACCGAAAACCCGTTCAAAACCCCAGCGGAATCGACAATGAAGAGGCTTCCACAGAAGACAGAGACGCCTTGCAATTGGTAATGTGCCTTCGCGAGACCAAGGGTACTACCGCTCCTAAGGGAGCAAAACGTGCATGACTGACATTTCGATTCTTTTTTTTCAGAACAAGCTTGGGTACAAACAGGTAAGGGAGATGTGCTGGTATCTCAACTATGGTTGCTTAAATTGCATCCAGCAACTCCACCGCAGCTGGCACCTTATCGAGAGTTTCGCTGCCAGCTTCGTTGCTCTTAATTTTATCGGCGGTGTTCGGTATGTCGAACGTTGTTTATGACTTATCAGACATTTACCTCTACTTTCAGTTCGGTCTTGTTCCTCGGTCTTTTGGCAGGGGGTCCTGCTGCTGTCTGGTATTTACCATCATCAGCCACGGTCGTTCTAGCCTTGAGAGTCCCTCTAATAGGTCGTCCTATCTCGTCACGATCGTTTTCATGGTCATGACCGCCGCAGTCCTGGCCGAAATCTGTTCTGCATTGCCTCTCAGCGGCTCTATATACATTTGGGCCGCTGAAAGTGCTGGGCCGAAATACGCGAGGTTTTTCGGGTTCCTCGTTGCATGGTGGGCTTGCACTGCGTGGATGACCTTCACTGCAAGCAATTGTCAGGTGGGTCCAGTTTCCACTCAACCAGAGCTTTATCCCAATCGTTTTCTTAGACCACCGCAAACTACATTGTCTCACAATTGGCCGTCTGGGAAATTGACTTCCCTGGTGGCGTTAGTAACTCGAACATCAAATGGCGGGCATTTATCTGGGTGCTCTCGGAACTGATGCTAGTAGTTTCTGTGGCGATCAATTACCTCCCTCCGAAATTTTACTCTGGCGTGTTCAAGTTCTCGGTCGCTCTACTCATGCTCGACTTTTTCTTGTGCCTCATCTGGCTCCCTATCGGGGTTTCGAAAACCTATGGATTCCGTACCGCCTCAGAGGTGTTCACTATGACCTGCGAGTCAGATTTTTGTGAAACGTGTAGCCCCACTAATATCTGATCAGACAATGGGACTGGCGCTTCCCCGGGATGGAACTGGATCATGTCATAGTGGGTGCTCGACATACCTTGATCCATTCCAAGTGTTGATCAGAGTTCTCTGGACAGCCTTTTTACTGCCGGCACCCTGACCGGATTCGATGCATCTGGACACATCGCCGAAGAAACAAAAAACGCTAGGTGTGTACCGAAACTAGGCGATATAGTATGTGCTGATCGGTTCTATGCAGTGTCGTTGCGGGAAAGGGAATCCTTTTTAGTGCGATCGCGACTGGAGTCCTCGGATTTATTACGACCATCCTCTTCTTGTTCTGCACTCCCGACCTCGATACTGTCTTCGCGTTGAATGCGCCCCAGCCATTCGTCCAGATTTACGCCCTCGCACTGGGAAAGAAAGCCAGCATCTTCATGACGATTCTCGCTGTTCTTGGCCTGATTATGGTATGAAAGCAAACCTTCGCTCACTCATCCCACTTATTTGTTTTTTTAGAACACGACGGTGGTTATTGTTGCTTCTTCCCGCCTGGTGTTTGCAGTTGCTCGTGACGGTGTTCTGCCGCTGTCTGGATGGATCGGTCAAGTCGACTCCAAGGGACAGCCGCGCAATGCGATCACCGTTATCTTTATCTTCGCAGCGGCTCTCCTCTGTACGATCTTGCCTAGTCAAGTTGCGTTCACGTCATTGGTATCAGCTGGTGCCGTGCCCACCATCGCCGCTTACGGGCTTATCGCCCTGCTCAGACTTATCATGACGCCCGACCGATTCCAGTCCTCTTATTTCAGACTAGGCAAATATGCCAAGCCGTTCTACATCTGCGCAGCTGCTTTCAATGCCCTTATTTTTGCTGTATGTGTCTTTCTGATCTCTGACCGTCAGGGGAAAATATGTCACTGATCGTGATCTCAGGTCGATGTCTCTCCCTTTTACTTCCCGGTCACTGCTCAGACCTTCAACTTTGTGAGCAACCATCATCAGTGCATCTAGGACACTTCGACTGACTTGGGGTTGTAGGCTATCGTCATTTTCATAGCCATCTCCGTCTTCGCGCTCCTCAGCTGGTATTTCACACCTGAGGAGAAGTGGCTGAGGCGGGAGCAAATCCTCAAGGCCTTGGAGACGGTAGATTGAGGAGAGGAAAGAGTTAAATTGAACGTTACAAAAGCTAACTGTGATCTGATGCTAGTGGTGGTGTGCATGACAACGAGATATCCTAGAAGGGTTCCAGTCCTAATTGTCCTTGACATGCTCCCTCTACGTCTACGATCTAAATGTTGCCGAAACAATCCGTTATTGTTTGGAACCGTGACAGAGATAAGACAAACCTCTTTAGGTGCCGCAACACTCAAGATGTCAGGGTGCTCCTTCCCGACAAGGACTTCGTCCTGGGATAACATAAACACGGAACATACAAGCGAGATGCGGCCACTAACCTCAATTCGGATGCCCATGTTGTGGAAAGCCTTCGGAAACTGCGGTGTTGGCGGTACGTAAATCCCTGGGGGAATAAGCTTTAGGAACGATGAGGTTATCGTGGACAAGGGTAAACGGAACAAACCTGGCTCCACGGTGATGACCATCCCAGCCTTCAAACTGGCACGCGTGTTTATTGTCCGTTAAATGAACCCGACACGCCACAAAAACTTAAAAACTTACCACTCGGTGCGGTCAAGGTGTGCTGACTCGTGCAAGTCTGGTCCGGGTTATGTGATCAGCGCTTGTATGTTCCGGGTACAACAATAGAAGAACAAAAAGATAAGACATACCTATGCCGATCGGATGGCTCAAAAAGTGCGGGTACAAAACCCTTTCCAAATCTCCCGTATGCAAGTTAAACCCGATCTGGTTCAATTCGATTCGTAGAAGCTCGCATGACTTGTGGTGGAGTCGATGAAGATTAAGTTCGGCAGTCTCGGTACAGAGTGCAATCAATGCTTTCTGGGCGTTCAGCACAGCCGTGTAGAGGTCTTTCTGGGGAGCCGTGAACGTCCCTGACGCAGGATAGGTACGCGCTGGATGGGTGAGGGGGGTCAGAGTGAGGCACCAACACGCGAGGAATCTGGTATCTGACTGATATCTGAGGCATAACCACTGGAACGGGGTCAGGAATCTAAAAGGGCACGATCAAGGGTCTTGCACTAACTTGTACTCGCAACCTGCGTCCATCAGAATCATCTCGTTATCCTGAACCATCTGATTATTGGAGGTATAGTGTATGATAAGCGCGTTCGGCCTAACAAGGAGGTCAACCAAATATCCACACAAAAGTAAGGTTGGCTGGTACCCTGATGCAACGACAGGGACATAGGCAGGGCGTTGTGAGCCAGCGAGACAGCAGAGGTATTCAAAATGGGCTGCAATTGCACTTTCAGATATCCCTGGTCGAGTAAATCGCATCGTCTGTAAAGGTATAGCACCTCTTCAGCGCCCGGAACCCGTCGAAAGCTAATCGATTGACCTTGGCGAGAGCACGTCCGCTAATATCGGCAGCAGCCCGCATGACCTGCTGTTCTCGGTTACTCTTGATTGCCCGCAGCTTAGCAACATGTGGTGCCAAGTCATGCCTTCGTGAACTTGACAAGGAGTCCACCACTGATTGGTATTCTGATTTGGGTTGAACAGCCGAAGAAAGATATCCCAACAGAGACTTGGTAGTCCGTCGCTTCGAGAGTCGGGGTACATCGATATATATGTTGGAGTAAATGCTAGCAAGTGACTTTAGTTGACTAGGGAATGTTTGGATGGCTCTGGCATCGTCTGCTTTAAATATGCTTAAGGCATCGCTGAAGCCAGTCCTAGGAAGGTCAGGAAACATGAGCGAGCGAATACAGGGAAAAACGATTGCGCGCAGTACCTGGCACCTTCCCACTTCTCTTTAAGAGAATCTTTACCACGAGAGAACAGCGTCATTCGATAACCACGGGAGGTCGAGGTCTTCTCTGGCTCGGGAGTTCAGCGTCATATCCAATACTTTCTTGACAACACCCATGCTCACCGAGGATGACGGCTGCATCTGGTTCTTCGAAGCCCGTTAGGTACCAGAAGTCTGATGCCTGACGGAACTTGTAACTTTATCGGCGTTCAATAGAGCTGACGAGGTGAGGTTGTCGAGAGAACTTACAATATATCTTTGGAAGACATTAGGAGCCTACTGGACGGGATAAAATGCTACGTACTTGCGCTCATGTATTTGATTGGTGCGGCAACTGAAACCACGACGGAATCGGCTGGGAGACTGTCCATGAGCTGCATGCGCCTTGTCTCATATTCCTCGACAGGTATGCCAGGCGTCAATTCGTGTGGTCTCACTTGACAGTTGTTGAATCAGAGTCTCGGGGATGTAGGATGAGAGGAGAAGCTCACGTAGGTGGGGGTGAGACTGGAAGAGTGGTTGGCCGTAGTTTGAGGGTTTGAGCTCGTCGTCGAGGGGCGCCTCGGTAGCAAACGAGCGAAGGGCAGTTGGAGAGCGCGCTGTATGTCGCCCCCTGACTGCAATACCTGCGACGGGTCTGACCTGGAGTCTCTGCAACGCCCGCCAGCTTGGAGACATTGGCGTCATAAATCGAGGAGGTATTATTTCTATTTTTTTGGGAAATAATTATGGGTCGGATGATGTTCGGAGAAATAGCAGTAAATCACGCGCGAGTTCTTGTTCGCTTCCTCGACCTCGGACCTAGTAGTACAGACTTACTCTAAGTTGACTGTAAGTTACTACGTGGGGCCAACTGGCGCTGAGCATGGACTTGGGTTTGACTCACTTGGGTCTACAATCCATCTCCTCCTCAACCCAACAATGCACTACGACTGGGAGAGATACGGACGGCGCAGCGTGGACGTCGCTTCCACAATGACCTCCATCACCTTCTCCGCCGTAAAGGGAACAACCAGACTCGGGGTATGCTCTCCCCAATTTATCTCGTTTCCGTCCCGGCTCATACGTCTCGCACTTAGTTCTCTCTCGTTCGTAGTGTGGCCTCCAGCACCGTCGTAGCCACAGCCTCAGCTTTCGATCACGCTGTGCTCGGTCGCAAGCAAGTCACCGCTCCCGTCATCGAAGGCGCAGTCTCGAGTGCGATCAACTTTGCCGAAACACTTACACTTGCCCAAATATACCTCGGAGAGTGTATCTCCTCTGCCTCTCTTCGCGCTGCATATAGCTCAATCGACATCTTGTCGATCATATTCCCGGGGAGTAGTGAAGCATCCTTTTCATTGGCTCCGTTCATCGATCTCGTCAAGAGAGAATGGGACAATCCCACTTCGAACGAGATTATACCACACAAGAAATATGGCATCACAGAGGTCGCCAGAGCGCTCATCGCTTGGATCGCCCTCCAGGGTGTCACCCAGGAACACCACGAATCACAATGGTCGCCATACCTTCGCGAGATCCAAATACATCCTCCTCCAACCACACCTCAACTGAAACGCGTCCCTTCGCGTGTCCGTGTTACCTCGGATCTCATATTCCCTGGCCATCGTGGACAACTTATCTCTGCTGATATCGGCGAAGCGCCCCCAAACACTAGCCCAAGAGAACGATCCACCAGCGTACTTTCTCGGTTGTCTGTCTCATCAATTTCGTCCTCGAAGTTGAGTGATACGAGACCAGAACCCTGCACCAAATCTCCTGAAGAAGTGAAGAAGAACTTGCGCAGATTTTCCAAGATGGTTCTTGCTGGATATGGTGGCGCGAGTCTTTTGTTTTTTGGTGTATCACCGCTATTCGCCCCTCCCTCTGCACGCGCGAAAGCCCCGACTGCATCCAACGAGAAGGAGGCCGAGGAAGCACAACTTGCAAAGGCCATTAATGAGTCTGAAGCCGAAATGGAGGGCACATCTACCTCACCTTCACCGGAAGATGACGTAGAGTATTCGTGGTGGGATATCTTGCTGGGAAAGCATGACAAGGAGATCTTTGAAAGATCAATTCACGGTGAACCATTGGACACTGAAAATGTGCAGGCTCGCATGCGTGCCACTGCCGTAGTTGGCGTTGAACGCCAAATGCCCAGATTCTGGGTGCTTACTGATCATGACCGTCGCCAGGTTGTTCTCGTCCTTCGCGGTGTGTATAATTTATAGAAATTCGGATCGGGCCTATTGACAAGGGCACTGAACTCGGTTCATAATCACAGGTACCATGTCCCTTAATGAGCTAGCAGTTGACTTGACCTGCGAACCCGTGGAGTTCGAACCGGCATCCAGTTCCTCAACAGATCATCATCCCAACGAGAAAGTCCCGTTCCCAGAGTCAGGAAGGTCCCAGCATGGCAGGCGCCCCTCGTTACTCTCACCGATAGATCAGCATCCACGATATCATGTCCACGGTGGTATGCTCCGAATGGCAAGGGTAATGGGCGAGATTGGAAAACCGGTACATCTTGCGGTAATGGATGCATTGAGCCGAAATCCCGGCTATGGTTAGTACGTCGATCGGTTGATGTCCCCTCGTGCTGACGGACACCAAATCCGTTTCCAACGTTTTCTGATCGTGGCGGATGTAGAACTGATTCTATGTGGACACTCACTCGGAGCTGGTGTGGCTGCGCTCCTGGCTCTTGTGAGTAATTCTAGATTTTCGTGCGGACGCATATATTGATTTGTCCAAAGATGTGGGCAGACTCCAACACCTGCCTCACTGTTACGTCCAGTGGACTTCCCGTTGGTCGCCCAGTCTCCGCATACTGCATAGCACCCCCGTATGTCGATATTTCCACACCTCGAGAATATTTTTTGACTCTGATGACCTAGATGCTTCGCTGATGCAACCTTGAGTCGGCTAGCGTCTAAATTAATCGTCTCGTTTGTATACTCGGACGACATCGTATCCCGGTTATCGTTGGGTTCTGTCCGTGATATCCGTAATGCAGCCCTATGGCTCTGTGACGCCAATGACAAGGGCGGGAAAGATGGATACTCTGTCGTGACTCATCGCACGAGGCAGTGGAAGAGCGGAAATGGTACTTCGGAGGACATGCCATGGGTGAGTAGCTCCATCATGATCCCGATTGGACTTGATATTTATCAATCTTGTGCCTGTTCCAGTTTTTGGCGACGAGGAAAACCCTCGAAGCGAACATGCGGATGGCCGATTTGTTTCCTCCTGGTCGCGTATTTTGGGCCCGGAGAGATGGTGACTTGCCTCATTCACAAAGAGTGTCATCCCCGGGCTCTGAGAAGGCAGAGGGGAAAATCAGACTATTCGAGGTGCTGGATACTGAGAAAGTCTTTTCGCAGATCGTTTTTTCCAGAAAGATGCTCAGGTAAGCGTTCCGTACTCGTCCTCGCATGGTTCGGTAACGACCTCTCTTCGTAATAACAGTTCTCATTTACCTCATCGTTATGATCAAGTCCTGCACGAGCTGCTATAGGATGGTTATTGTGAGATATCAATAGAAAGCCGAAATGACTGACACCCAGAGCATTACACTGATACCTTATAGTCACTGTTCGTTACCACACTTGGTTAGTTATAATGACTAGTAACTGCTGTATCTACTCTCTATACACATATACCGTAGCATTACAGCGGTTTGCAAAACTAATGGCACTCGCGACTTTTTTTTTCTTCGTCCAATAAGTAAATCCCAGTCAAACCATGCCATTCAACACTCGTGTTCTCAGCAGAATGAGGGCGGTGTCTGCCACAACTCATTGCAATGCGGCGCGACTCATGGTGGTCGCAAGAACACGAGTCGCTTGATCTGCAGATGGGACACGAATCGATATGAGAGTACATAATACTGAGCTATCTTTCGAGAGGAAGAGAACATGTAGTCATGTTCAGCACTGACGCGATATCTAATGACAACTTTTGGGGAATAGTTTCGGGACGTAACCACCTCAAGGTTTGCAGATTCTGGTGGCGCATATGGGGTTGAACGTTGATAGCTTGGGTGCCCATAGAACCTCGTCAGGCACCTGGGATTCTGTGTCACGTCCTTTGCAAATGCAAGTCGACACCCATATGGTACAACGTACAACTCCGGATCCAAAGAGGAATACACGCACCTTACGGAATTGAATTTCACACCGAACGTTCCTCGGGCGCGCACTGTATTCGAGTATTGGCGAGGAATAGATGGATTGCTGAGAACTACCAACATGGTACGGTGGCGTCTACAGGAAAGCTAAACCAAGTGGAGCGAGTGAGCGAACCAGGAACGGTGTGCTTCTTCGCGGTGCAGTACACGTTTCCAAACCATCCCATGCAGCCCGAGAGCAGCATGCGAGTGCACATGAACATTCTCGTGAATGTCGCGGTGACGTGTTTCTGCATATAGTATGTAGGTGGTAACAACCGGGAGGGGTGCAAGGGGAAACAGTCGAGTAGAAAACGAGCATGTGGTGCTATCAGGAGTCAGGACTGCGCTCAGTCCTGATCAGTCTGATCTCGGGGTCGGTATTTGATGCCTCGACTTTCAAGCTCAGCTTCGACGTCATCTGGGACACGCCCTTTAACTCGCACGGCGTACATGCCTCGCACATACTTGGCTGGGTGGAAGACGTCAGTCACGGCCAATGGGTTTCAAGGAGTATGACTGGCGTACATGTCCTCTGCCAACGTGAGACCCAACTGGATTCGGGGTCGACGAGAGAGATGATACCGTCGAAGTAGGTCGTGGTACAGACGGCGATGCGGTCGGGAGACCCTTTCATCTGACCAAGTTGACCTATCAGTGAACGTCATTGAAACAACGTTTCTCGACACCAACCTGCATGATCTCCTCACAGTTTGGACAGCCGTTCTTTCTGAAATCCATGGGGTGTTGAATGATGGAGCAGAGCAAACATGCTCTGAGTTGTTTCGACTTTGCCTGCGAAGGGATGGAAGCCATGGCGTCGACGTCTGACGGTCTGGTGCAAGTTTCTACCTCTAAGTGGCTGTGCAGTCTTGTAATGAATTATTTAAATAAATAGATATTTTATTCCCATCAGAATTGATATCGACCTTGGATGATTTGATTTCGTTGGTAAAATGATCCTCGTTGAAACTTTCATTGAAAGACTTGTCAGTGACTTTCTACTGTAGGTGGTCTCTACGAGAGACTACTAAGTCATCCTCCACCGTACTCAGCTCGAACCCTGCCACCCGCACACATCGTCGATGTCTACTGCCCCCTCCCAATCCCACCCACTTGCGATCCTTTTCGCGCGGGGTACCATCGCCCGCCTCGCGCTCTGGCCTGCGCTCAAGCTTGCTGTGCACGAATCTTGGGGCGGTCCTGAGTCCGCAGATAAACAGCGCTGGCTAGCCGGTGTGATCGTGGACCAATTCGAGGAATACATCGTCGCCGCGTCAGGCTCTTCTCAAGACCCACCCTCTTCCTCGACGGCACGCACGGGAGGCGGAGCGATAATGCCTCCGAACGAAGATTATGTTGAGGAGCTCCTCCTCCAGATTATGTCGGACGAGTTTGACGTCTCGCTCGAAGATGATAGTGCAATCACGGTCGCGCGGGACATTGTCAAGCTTTCCAGGGATATCTGTGCCGGAAATCAGTCCATGGTGATGGAGCTAGAGGCGCAGGCGGAGAGAATGAAGGGGAAGGTACCACAGTATGAGGCTGGGATCGGAAGTGGGAGTGAGAGCGGGAGCGATTGGGAGGACGATGAGGAGGATGGTGAGCATGAAGAAGGGGAGCAAGTTCCCCAGCTTTTGGATCGCTCAGGGCCTCGGAGGAGAGAGGTACCTGAAGTTGACGAGGATGGATTTACCATGGTCAAAAAGAAAGGACATTCGTAACCTTTGGCAGCGTTCTGTTTTGTCCTTGTTGGACGTGCAGAGTTCAATGGTGATCGTGATATCGGTGATACCCTTGGTGAGCTCGTCAAGTCGATGGGATCGAAAGGCTCGTGATCTAGCTTGATGCCAGCCTGAATAGAGGAGCTTGAGGCATGGGTTCTTGTGTGTCTTGAAGCTTGAAAACTTGAGCTGTTAATTGCAAAGTGCCCCTAAGTTCACGGCGAGGACAAAAAGGTAAAGTGTGTGTGATCGACCCGACTTGGACACAACAACGACCGCGATGACATCCCAAGTCCCAACGAAACGGATTTTGTCGAGTGTTCAACTCGAGGACTTTCAGAACTCACAAACTCATGCCGACATTGTGAAATTTATCGAGCAGCTCAACGCATCTGTTATCAACGCCAAGCTCTCGGATGCCATCGATTCTGCTGTGCGTTCTGGCTCATCTGTTCAGGGAAGTTCATAGTTGACACTAGTTTTGTCGCG